>CAWUER010000271.1:0-15475 GCA_963921195.1 Pegoplata infirma
AAATCAATTGTATGACTAAATGAAATTTACAAAATATGTACGAAATAATAAAAAAATTAAAAAAAAGATTAAATTATTAAATGCAAAATAAAAATATTTTATCAAGTGTTTCTCACGCTCTAAAAACTACAAAACTTTAATTTAATAAAAAAATTTTATTCAAAATAATTCATAAACTTTCACACAATTTTCTTAAATGTTCAAACAAAATTTATTTCAATAATTCACTTTTATTAACATAAAAGTGAATTATTTTATGAAATGTTTCATCATTATGATAAAAAATGTTCATCATTACGATAACAATGTTTCATCAAAATTGATGAAACAGTGTCATCATATTGATGACAATTCTTTTCCATATAAATATAATGAAACATTTTATTACATTGATGTAATTTTTCATTAAAATAATTAATGTTTCATCATTATGATAAAATGTTTTCATCATTTAGATAACAATGTTTCATCAGAATTGATGAAACAATGTCATCATACTGATGACAATTTTTTACCATATAAATATAATGAAACATTTTATTATATTGATATAACTTTTCATCAAAATGATGAAGTTTCATTATATTCATTTGCATGAACATGGGGGGAGGGGAAATCTCCCCCCCCCACACAAGATTTCAAAAAGAAACAAGTAGAAAAGTTAAATTCGACTTGGCCGAATCTATGAATACCCTCTACAATGCCTTTTTAAGTGATAGTAAATTTTCTAACGTGAAAAAAATAACATTTTTGATAAGAAATATTTTATTTGGTGTAAAAAAAACTTTTTTTTAAGTAATTTTTGAAAAAAAAAATTATTTACTAAATTTTTTTTTTTTGAATGTAAAATTTTTTTTGAGTGTAAAATTTTTTTCGAGTGTATTTTTTTTTTTTTTTGTGAAAAAATATTTTTGAGTGACAAAAATACGTTGTAAAATATTTTTGTGACTCACCAATGTTTTTAAAATATGTTTAACGGGTTTTCAACACATGAGTTTAAGGTGAAACTAATCTGAAAGTCAGGGTTTTGCTAATAACTTTTGATCCACCTGGGAAACGACAAATATATATGCCAAGCTTTAGCATCCTCAGAATTGCCTTTTAAAAGTTATCGTGTCTTTTATCTCGTAAATTCACGAAAAACCCTTGCCGAAATTCAGTATTTTGCTCATAACTTTTGAACCACTCGACCGATTTTGCTGGACTGCAATACCAACCTGACCAGGTAAATGCCCAACATATATGCCAAACTTCATGAGCCTCCATAAAGTCTTTCAAAAGCATCGCTAGATCGTCTTAAAATCGATCGAGGATCATGAGTATATGAAGGGCTTATTGCAAAAACTTGATAAGCAACGTTTTATTTTTTGGTGTTTTTCGCCTTCTACTGAAGTTTCATTGACAGATTTTTTGCAGAAGTTTTGTTTAAATCCTTCGTACAAGTATCTTGAGTATGAAAGTTCTTCCAAAGATCTATTTTTATCATTATTTCAAAAGTTTTAAGGAAAAAAACATTATAAAACAAGTAAGAAAGTTATAGTCGGTCAAGCCCGACCCTATGATACCCTACACCAGTGTTTTCCGGAAAATGGGTCCAAAGTCCAAACATGGACCGATTGGATCTGTCTTTTGTTTAGTGTAGAAAACACACACAGATCAAATTTTAGTGGAATTGGTTTATTTTTTTTTGTCAATATACCGATTTAACTGAATATCGGTCGAAATTTTTATGAGGGGGACTTAGTCCAAAAATGGTCCAATAATGTTCCGATTTGATAAGGTAACTAAAGTACACGTTTAACACCTAAAAATAAAATTTTTATCTAATATTTTCATTTTTAAGAATTTTGAGGGAATTATGTGAATATCGGGGAGGGTGGCTTGTACGGGGACTACCAGAAGGACTGATCCGATTCCTTTGAAATTTGGAATGATGATTCGTGCATACAAAATTTGATTACGTGCTAAATTTCAAAGCGATATCCATTATAACACGGTCATTAGAGTCATTAAGCCGAATCCAAAGGGGGCGTTAGTATGGGGGCTAGAACGACCTCGCAAATGGGAGAGAAGCTCAACAGAGGAGTCAGCGCTGCTGAACTCAAATAGAGGAAGGAAGGTGGCAAAGCGTGCCATAAAGAACACCCGTCATGATGCCTGCTCCAAAAGGTAAGACACCCAGGCACCTTAGGTGTCTCCAAGTGAACCTTCACCATGCGAAAGCTGCCTCACATATGCTCAGCAGAAGGTTCACTACCGATGGCCTGGACATCGTTTTTATCCAGGAACCTTGGGTCAATAATGGAGTCATCAAGGGACTCACCGCCCAAAAAGGTAAGCTAATTTACAACTCAAACCACGAGAGGCCGAGAACGGCCATTTTCATTAGAAACAATCTAACATATCTTCCAATTTCAGAGTTCATACTTGGGGACTTGGTGGCAATCAGGGCAACGGTGCCCTCCCTCTCAGGGGATCACGAGGTGGTACTAGCCTCCGCCTATATGCCAGGTGAGTTTGATACGGCACCAACCACGGAAGTATTAAACTTCGTGGAATATTGCCGAGTAAATAATCTGAGCTGGATTCTCTGCTGTGATGCAAATGCGCATCACACCAACTGGGGGAGTACGGATATAAATAAAAGAGGTGAGTCGCTTTTAGAATTTGTGTTTAACAATAATATTAACATTGCGAATAGAGGAGATGAACCAACGTTCAGAAATGCTGTCAGATCTGAGGTCTTGGACCTCACTATGACTAGCTCTAATCTAGCGTTCTCCATCTCAAACTGGCATGTTTCTGATGCACTGTCCATGTCGGATCACCAATATTTGGTATTCGATCTGGTAAGTGCAGTGAATCAGACCAGACTTATCGCAATCCTAGGAAAACTAACTGGGATAATTACCGTAATAATCTTGATACTAACGTTGATAAATCGACCGGACTCATTAGGAGTACATATGAGATAGATCAGGGAAGTATCGAATTGCATTCAAATATGACACTAGCTTATGAAAGTAGCTGTCCACTTAAGACCAGGAAGGTTAAGAGGGATGTTCCATGGTGGAACAACGGTCTTGAACAGCTTAGGCAGGAGGCTAGGAGATTATTCAATAGGGCCAAACAAACAGGTGATTGGGTCACCTATAGGAGGGCACTAACTGAATACAATAGGGAAATTAGACGATCCAAGAGGACTACGTGGCGCGACTACTGTGAGAAAATAAATGATCTTCCAGAAGCAGTGCGACTGCAAAAAGCCCTCTCTCAAGACCATTCAAATGGCCTATGTACTTTAAAAAGACAAAATGGGTCTTATACTGAATCTCCTCTTGAAACTTGTAAACTTCTTTTGGAAACTCATTTTCCAGGATGCATGTCCGTTAGTGAACCATTACCAGCTACAAGAACTCCGTCTTTGACTGGTCGTGATATTCGCTTAACGAACAACATTTTCAGAAGTGAACGAGTTAGATGGGCGATCAGCAAGTTTTCCTCCTTCAAATCACCGGGTCCGGACGGGATCTACCCATGTCTACTTCAGAGGGGAATAGATATCATCATTCCTCAACTGATTAGATTATTTAGATCTAGCCTTCTATTTGGCTACGTCCCGGAACCTTGGAGAGAGGTAAAAGTGGTATTTATACCTAAGGCAGGGAAGAAATCTGAACAACTGGCTAAATCATATAGGCCAATTAGTCTCAGCTCATTCTTCCTTAAAACTATGGAGAAACTATTGGACTGCTTTATCAGAGAAACCTGTTTGAATAGCAAACCGATACATAGGTTTCAATTTGCATATCAACCGGGTAAATCTACTGAAACTGCAGTCCATCATGTTGTCAAAACGATTGAAAAGGCCATAGAAGCAAAACAAATTGCCCTCTGTGCCTTTATCGATATACAAGGAGCTTTCGATAATACATCATATGATGCCATTAGGAAAGCTATGATAAGAAAGGATATTCCTAGGCTTATAATAAACTGGACTCTGGAGATGTTAACATCCAGAGTGATTACGTTTGATCTTGGCGGCACATCTTTGACCATCAACGCAACAAGGGGATGCCCACAAGGTGGTGTATTATCACCTTTGCTGTGGACTTTGGTCATAGATGAGCTGCTCGAGGAACTTAATAGCTCTGGTTTTAAGACCTTCGGCTACGCTGACGATCTTGTTATTGCCGTCTCTGGCTGGCATGAGCCGACTATCTCGGACCGCATGCAACAAGCTCTCGATATGACTCAAAATTGGTGTCAGTCAAAGGGGTTATCAATTAACCCATCCAAGACTATACTAGTACCGTTCACTAGGAAAAGAAAATTAAAACTTACCATGCCAACTTTGAATGGCATAACTATAGGATTTTCAGATGAGGTTAAGTACCTTGGAATTACATTGGATAAATCCTTGTTATGGAACCAACATCTAAATAATTTAACCATAAAGGCCACAAGAGCTACCTATGCCTGTCAGAGACTTTTTTGGGAAAACATGGGGACTGAAACCGCACATGATTTTCTGGTCTTTCAACACTATTGTGAAACCTATGCTAACATACGCTGCTTTAGTATGGTGGCCCAAGGTGGAACAAAGTACAGCCAGAACTATATTAGATAAAGTCTACAGACTCGTCTGCATTGGCATTACCGGTGCTGGCAAAACATGCCCAACTTATGCCATCGGGGCCCTACTTAACATTCCACCATTACACATTTCTGTAATGGAGAATGCATTAAAAAGCGCCCTAAGGCTGACGGAACTTGGTAACATGAAGGAAGGTGACTTACGGGGACATTTGAGAATTGCAAAATTCTTCATTGATGACCCTATTTTGAAGGTCATGGACAGAATTTTACCGACACAAGTATTTATTAGAAACTTTGACACTAAAATCCTTGAACGGAACGTGTGGTCAAACATGACCTGGGACCCAGAACCAAATTCCATAATATGGTATACGGACGGGTCCAAGCAAACCAATAAGGATACAGGGGCGGGGATATTCGGACCAAATTTCCAACGCGCTCTACCCATGGGGAAATCCCCATCAATATTCCAGGCGGAACTATATGCCATTCATGTATGTGTAACCGAATGTCTTCGTAGGAAAACAAATGGTTCCCATATATACATAATGTCTGACAGTCAGGCTGCACTAAAAGCTCTCATAGCTTATGAGGTGACATCCGGACTGGTCATGAACTGCATTGAGTCACTTAACGAACTAGGACGACATAACGACCTGACACTCGTATGGATCCCAGGACATGAGGGTCACACGGGAAACGAACGCGCTGACTGTTTGGCAAATTGTGGTGCCAGGCGACCCTTTATTGGCCCTGAACCATTCTTTGGTTTGCCATCGGGACATGTTAGGGAAAGACTCAAAATATGGAGTGAATCTAAGTTCATGGAACATTGGAACTATTGCGCTGGGCAGCGGCAGGCAAAAAGATTCATAATTCCATCCAGCACTGTATCTAAACGATTACTGTCTTTAGACAAAAGGGATCTTCGAATCCTAACGTCCTACCTAACTGGACATTGTAACCTACGTTACCAACTTAGGAAGAAGAATCTATCTGACACGGACACGTGCAGATTCTGCGAGATAGAGGAGGAGACAGCAGAACATATACTTTGTACATGCCCAAGACTGACTGGTAGAAGACTTCAACATCTAGGGGGACACTTAATATCTCCGACCGACGTGTGGAACTCTCTGCCAAATAGGATTCTTGGCTTTATTAAAAGCCTGAACATTTAGGGCACCCTTTTTAGGCTGCACAATAGATCTTTCTGGTCGCAGTGCATAGGGCCTCTTTAATCTAATCTAATCTAATGGGGGCTAGGTCTTAACATGGACCGATGTTCTCCAATTTCAATAGGCTTCGTCCTCGGGCCAAAAGATGCTTAAGTTCAAATTTCAAGTCAAATGATTGAAAATTGCGACCTGTATAGTGCTTAAACCGATAGATGGACAGATGGACAGACGGACAGACGGACGGACGGACGGACATCGCTAAATCAACTCAAAAAGTAATTCTGAGTCGATCGGTATACTTGAAGATATGTCTAGGACCAATATTTCGGGTAGTTACAAACATCAGCACAAACCCAATATACTCTGTACCAAATAGTGGTGTAGGGTATAAAGAAATGTTGCTTATCGAGTTTTTTTAGAGTGGAGGGTATTTTATTATTAATATTATATTATGGAGAGTATAATGTTATTTTTTCTATTGGAAAAATGTCTCAGAATCTTAGACTCTTTTTCTAAAGAAAAAATTCTTTAAAATCAAGGACTCTTTTTCTATAGGAAAAATGTCTCAAAAACTAAGACTTTTCTATAGAAAAATGTCGCAGGATCTGACAAGGGAAGTATCTCATAAGGGTTGAGATACTTCCCTTGTGAGACTTTTACTATGGGAAAAATGTCTCAGAATCTAAAGGAAAAATGTCTCAGAATAGGAAAAATGTCTCAGAATCTGAGAATTTTTCTATAGAAAAAATGTCTCAGAATCTGAGACTTTTTCTATAAGAAAAATGTCTCAAAATTTTAGACTTATTGTCAGAATGTTAGACTTTTTCTATAGGAAAAATGTCTCAGAATTTGAGACTTTTTCTATAGAAAAAAGGTCTCTGAATCTGAGACTTTTTCAATAGGAAACTGTCCCAGAATCTGAGACTTTTTCTATAGAAAAAATGTTTCAGAATCTGAGATTTTTTCCCTAAGAAAAATTTTTCAGTTATTGAGACTTTTTCCATAGGAAACACTTTTATAGAATCTGAAACTTTTTCCTTATGAAAAATGTCTCGAATCTAAGGCTTTTTCTATGGAAAAAATATCAAAATCTAAGACTTTTTCTATAGAAAAAATGTCTCAGAATCTGAGACTTTGTCTGTAGAATCTTAGATTTTTTCTGTAGGAAAAATGTTTTACAATTCGAGACTTTTTCAAATGGAAAAATGTCTCAGAATCTTAGACTTTTTTTATAGGAAAAATGTCTCAGAATCTGAGATCTTTTCTATAGAAAAAATGGCTCAGAATCTGAGACTTTTTTTACAGAAAAAATGTCTTAGAAATTGAGACATTTTCTATAGGAAAAATGTTTCAGAATCTGAGACTTTTTGTAAAGGAAAAATGTCTTGAAACTGAGATTTTTCTGTACGAAAAATGTCTCAGAATCTGAGACTTTTCTATAGGAAAAATGTATTAGAATTTGAGAATTTTTCTATAGGAAAAATGAATCAGAAACTGAGACGTTTTCTATAAGAAAAATGTGTCAGAATCTATGACTTTTCTATAGGAAAAATGGATTAGAATCTGAGACTTTTCTATAGGAAAAATGTCTCAAAATCTGAGACTTTCTATAGGAAAAATCTCTCAGAATCTGAGATTTTTCTATAGGTAAAATGGCTCGGAATCTAAGACTTTTTCTATCGAAAAATGTCTCAGAATCTGAGACTTTATCTGTAGAAAAAATGTCTAAGAATCTGAGACTTTTTCTATAGGAAAAATGTCTTAGAATCTGTGATTTTTTTATTGGAAAAATATTTCAGAAGCTGAGACTTTATCTTTAAGAAAAACGTCACAGAATCTGAGTCTTTTTAATTGGAAAAATGTCACAGAATCTGAGACATTTTCTATAGGAAAAATGTCGCAGAATCGGAGACTTTTTCTATTGGAGAAATGTCTCGGAATCTGAGAATTTCGTTTTATTTAAAACAATTCATTTTTCCTTTTAAAAAAATTAATATTTCAACTTTAATATTTAATATTTGTTCATTTACACATACACACATTGTAGAATTCAATTTGTAGTCGTCGTATGTGTTTGTATGCAAATATGTTTTCTACTACACACACTCACACACACATGTGAGTGTACACTCAATATTTTCCAGGAAATGTTTAAACATAAATATACACCTAATTAACAAACGCTAAGCCTAAAACAAATAATCATAATAACAATTGCAACAACTACAATTACAATAACAATGACTAGAAATAGCAACAACAACAACGACTTTTAAACAAATACCTGAAACAAAATGGAGATACAATAACAACAACAATAATTAAAGACAATTTATATATAATGTATAAAATTTATTAATGCAGCAAATAGACCAAATAGTATTATTGGTTTATAAATGTATAGGAGTGTGTGTATGAGTGTGTGTGTTTGTATTTGATAGGGAATGTTTATTTATATGTATGTGCTTAGCCATTTAGTTAGCAAGTGTTAAAGGACCTAACCACCTTTAGATAAACAACAATTTTTGATGAAATGTCCTGAAGAAATTTGAGTGAATTTGAATCGATATTATTGCTGCAAATTTGTTTACTTAAATTTGCTGCAATTGAAACTGTATTTGAAGAAATTTTAGTGTAAAAAATCAGTATCAATTTAGTAAAATGCATTTAACCCAGCAAAAACTTGGTAATAACACATCATTACCATTCGAATTACTTAGTAATGACAGAAAATTACCTTTAGCATTATTTTGAAATGTAAAATTAGGACTTATTAATAATGACTTACATAAGTCATTATAATAAAATAAAAAAATTTCAGAACTAGATTTTCGCTTTTTGACTCACTGTACACTATTTTGAATAAAAATAAAATAAAATTAAATATTTTTTTATTTTTTAAAATTTTTTTTTTTAAATAATTTTTTCATTACCTATAAGTATATGAGGCATTCAACACCAAATGTCCCGCTACAGAAAAACATGTGTCCCGTAAATTTCTGAATAGGTTGTTTGGATAGCCCTATATGTAACTAAGAAAATTGCGTTTTTGGTTTTTCAAATTTTCGAAAACTGGGCTTAGGAGGCGTGGTCAAATATTGAAAAAATGGTCAAATTTGTGGCGAGTTGCCTTGATTAAATATTTATCACATTAAAACGGAATGCACCACAATGTCAAAAATTTACGTTCTTATATAGATTTGTATGGGCTATCGATTAAATTTTTTTTTTTTGGAAAATTTTCAGAACCCGTTCTGAAATTTTCCATTTTTTAAAAAAGTCAATTTATCAAAAATCCGGCCACTTTTTTTTTCTTTTTTATTTATTTTTTTAAAAGTTTAGATGTTTGTCCATCCACACAAAAAAAATCAGAAACACGTTCATCTTTTTTTTTCGAGAAAATCGCATTTGAACTTTAAATTTCATAACAATTTTGTTATTTGCTTGTATTTCTTTGTTTTAAAATTGCGAATGAGTAATATTAATTGCATAAATATTCGTCATACGCTGTGTTGACACAAGAAAATACAAGCAAATTACTAAATTGTTATGAAATTTAAAGTTCAAATGCGATTTTCTCGAAAAAAAAGATGAACGTGTTTCTGATTTTTTTTGTGTGGATGGACAAACATCTAAACTTTTAAAAAAATAAATAAAAAAGAAAAAAAAAGTGGCCGGATTTTTGATAAATTGACTTTTTTAAAAAATGGAAAATTTCAGAACGGGTTCTGAAAATTTTCCAAAAAAAAAAATTTTAATCGATAGCCCATACAAATCTATATAAGAACGTAAATTTTTGACATTGTGGTGCATTCCGTTTTAATGTGATAAATATTTAATCAAGGCAACTCGCCACAAATTTGACCATTTTTTCAATATTTGACCACGCCTCCTAAGCCCAGTTTTTGAAAAATTGAAAAACCAAAAACGCAATTTTCTAAGTTCCATATAGGGCTATCCATATCACCTATTCAGAAGTTTACGGTACACATGTTTTTTTTCGCTGGACATTTGGTGTGGAATGCCTCATATATGTAATTAGTTATTAATATTGGTTTGATAATCATTACATTTGGCACATTTGCTTGTAAATGTAATGGGAAAGGTAATTCGAATCAGAAGTAGTTATAACTTTTGAATTTTACGCATTTCATTACTTGGTAATGCAAGTTTTTGCTGGGAAATATCGATTTGCTAAAATTTAGCAAAAATTTACGGTTTTTTCAAAGAAAGGCAAAAAAGAGACCAAACCATTAAAAAATTAATTTGAATCGGTGGAATCCATGAATACCCTCCACCATGCTCAGAACACGTTTTTAGTGATTTATTTTTTTTTTTTGTACGAAACAAATAAAATTGTCCAAAAAATTTATTTTGATTAAATTTTTTTTTACAAATTTTTGTACAAAAAAAAGTCCCATAGAAAAAATCTCTGATTCTAAGACATTTTTCCTATCGAAAAAGTATCAGATTCACAGACATTTTTCCTATAGAAAATGTCTCAGATTCTGAGACATTTTTCCAATAAAAAAATTTCAGATTTTTCCCATAAAAAAAGTTTCAGAGTCTGAGACATTTTTCATATAGAAAGAGTCTCAGATTCTGACATATTTTTCCTATAGAAAAAGTCTCAGATTTTGGGAAAAACTCCCAGATTCTAAGACATTTTTCCTAGAGAAAAGTCTCAGTTTCTAAGACATTTTTCCTATAGAAAAAGTAATTTTTCCTATAGAAAAAGTCTTAGATTCTGAGACATTTTTCCTATAGAAAAAGTCTCAGATTCTGAGACATTTTTCCTATAGAAAAAGTCTCAGATTCTGAGACATTTTTCCTATAGAAAAAGTCTCAGATTCTGAGACATTTTTCCTATAGAAAAAGTCTCAGATTCTGAGACATTTTTCCTATAGAAAAAGTCTCAGATTCTGAGACATTTTTCCTACTGAAAAAGTCTCAGATTCTGAGACATTTTTCCTACAGAAAAAGTCTCAGATTCTGAGACATTTTTCCACCAGAAAAAGTCTCAGATTCTGAGACATTTTTCCACCAGAAAAAGTCTCAGATTCTGAGACATTTTTCCTATAGAAAAAGTCTCAGATTCTGAGACATTTTTCCTATAGAAAAAGTCTCAGATTCTGAGACATTTTTCCTATAGAAAAAGTCTCAGATTCTGAGACATTTTTCCTATAGAAAAAGTCTCAGATTCTGAGACATTTTTCCTATAGAAAAAGTCTCAGATTCTGAGACATTTTTCCTATAGAAAAAGTCTCAGATTCTGAGACATTTTTCCTATAGAAAAAGTCTCAGATTCTGAGACATTTTTCCTATAGAAAAAGTCTCAGATTCTGAGACATTTTTCATATAGAAAAAGTCTCAGATTCTGAGACATTTTTCCTATAGAAAAAGTCTCAGATTCTGAGACATTTTTCCTATAGAAAAAGTCTTAGATTCTGAGACATTTTTCCTATAGAAAAAGTCTCAGATTCTGAGACATTTTTCCTATAGAAAAAGTCTCAGATTCTGAGACATTTTTCCTATAGAAAAAGTCTCAGATTCTGAGACATTTTTCCTATAGAAAAAGTCTCAGATTCTGAGACATTTTTCCTATAGAAAAAGTCTCAGATTCTGAGACATTTTTCCTATAGAAAAAGTCTCAGATTCTGAGACATTTTTCCTATAGAAAAAGTCTCAGATTCTGAGAAAAAAAGTCTCAGATTCTGAGACATTTTTCCTATAGAAAAAGTCTCAGATTCTGAGACATTTTACCTATAGAAAAAGTCTCAGATTCTGAGACATTTTTCCTATAGAAAAAGTCTCAGATTCTGAGACATTTTTCCTATAGAAAAAGTCTCAGATTCTGAGACATTTTTCCTATAGAAAAAGTCTCAGATTCTGAGACATTTTTCCTATAGAAAAAGTCTCAGATTCTGAGACATTTTTCCTATAGAAAAAGTCTCAGATTCTGAGACATTTTTCCTATAGAAAAAGTCTCAGATTCTGAGACATTTTTCCTATAGAAAAAGTCTCAGATTCTGAGACATTTTTCCTATAGAAAAAGTCTCAGATTCTGAGACATTTTTCCTATAGAAAAAGTCTCAGATTCTGAGACATTTTTCCTATAGAAAAAGTCTCAGATTCTGAGACATTTTTCCTATAGAAAAAGTCTCAGATTCTGAGACATTTTTCCTATAGAAAAAGTCTCAGATTCTGAGACATTTTTCCTATAGAAAAAGTCTCAGATTCTGAGACATTTTTCCTATAGAAAAAGTCTCAGATTCTGAGACATTTTTCCTATAGAAAAAGTCTCAGATTCTGAGACATTTTTCCTAATCTATTTTCAGAATCTATGACTTTTTCTATAGGAAAAAAGTCTCAGATTCTGATATATTTTTCCAATAGAAAAAGTCTCAGATTCTGAGACATTTTTCCTATAGAAAAAGTCTCAGATTCTGAGACATTTTTCCTATAGAAAAAGTCTCAGATTCTGAGACATTTTTCCTATAGAAAAAGTCTCAGATTCTGAGACATTTTTCCTATAGAAAAAGTCTCAGATTCTGAGACATTTTTCCTATAGAAAAAGTCTCAGATTCTGAGACATTTTTCCTATAGAAAAAGTCTCAGATTCTGAGACATTTTTCCTAATCTATTTTCAGAATCTATGACTTTTTCTATAGGAAAAAAGTCTCAGATTCTGATATATTTTTCCAATAGAAAAAGTCTCAGACTCTGAGACATTTTTCCTATAGGAAAATCTCAGACTCTGAGACATTTTTCCTATAGAAAAAGTCTCAGATTCTGAGACATTTTTCCTAGAAAAAGACCCAGATTCCGAGATATTTTTCCTAGAAAAAGACCCAGATTCCGAGATATTTTTCCTATAGTAAAAGTTTCAGATTTTGGGACTTTCTCTCATAGTCTAAAACTTTTTCTATAGGAAAAATGTCTCAGAATCTGAGACTTTTTCTATAGGAAACATTTCTCAGAACCTGAGACTTTTTTCCATAGGAAAACTGTCTCAAGATCTAAAACTTTTTCTATAGGAAAAATGAGTCAAAATCTGAGACTTTTTCTCTAATAAATATAGAATGTGCAACTTTTTCTAAAGAAAAACTGTTTTAGAACTCGAGACATTTATTTTATTAAAAAATATCCCGGAATCTGAGACTTTTTATATAGGAAAAATATCTCTGAATCTGCGACTTTTTATATAAGAAAAATGTCTCAGAATCAGAGACTTTTTCTATAGGAAAAATTTCTCAGAATCTGAAACTTTTTTTATAGGAAAAATGTCTTAGAATCTGAGACTTTTTCTGTAGGAAAAATGTCTCAAAATGTGACACTTTTCCTTAAGGAAAAATGTGTCAGAACCTGAGACTTTTTCTATAGAAAAAATGTCTCAGAATCTGAGACTTTTTCTTTAGGAAAAACGTCTCTGAATTTGAGACTTTTTCTTTTAGAAAAATGTGGCTCCTGGTGGTGACTTAAAATTTGTTGCACAGTGTTATTTGTTCCAAATAAAGCTTGAACGCTAAAGTGTTCTTAATGCACTTATGACCTTTTTCACTTTTGGCTCTCAATGTTTATTTGTTTATTTCAATCGAACAAACAAACAATAATAAGTTTAAACAAATGCATACCATGACATGATAGTCGGTCGAATTTGTAGAATTTTGTTTAGAGTTGAAAAAGCAAATGTTGAAACAATAATAAAAATTCTACATAATTCAAACATAATATGCAAATGTAAATATAAATATAAATAAACGTGTACATTGTACACCATGTAACCCAGCAAAAAAAATTTTAATAATTTCAAAGCAGAAAAACACATTTAACAGATCACAAGAATTCTACTACTATACAGAAAAAAATTTGAGCTCAAATTTAAAAAAAAAATGTGAGTAGTTTTAAAATTCGCGGAATAAAAAATTTACTCCAACATTTTTCAAAAAAATTGAGTAATAAATTTAATATTACATTTTATTTTTTAATTTCTTAGTTTTTTGAATTCTCATTTAGTTTATAGTTTTTTGTATATGTATATGAAGGTTTGTAAACATAAAATTCTGCTTAATTTTTATTAAAAAATAAAAATTGTTTTATTCGATCTTTAAAATATTTTATTTTGAGTACATTTGCTTAATAATCTTGATAATGGAATCTGATAAGTCTTGCAAAAATGACCCACATTAATAAATTTAAAACAAACAAATAATTTTCTTGAAAATTATTCTATGAGAATATCATCGTTCTAATTAGTAAAGGAAAAAAATTACCTCGAGCTAGTAAAAACTTACTCAAAATATAGTTTGTAACCTTTTTATTGAATTTGTCTGTCTTCAAGAAGTAAATATACTTTTTAAGGTTTAAAAAAACATTTTTCTTTAAATGTGAAACATTTTTATATTTTTAAAGAAAATAAATTAAAAAAAATTTATAGTAAATGTTTTCTTGACACAATTAAAAAAATACTTAAAATATAGTATTTTCTAAAAACTTTTGCTGGGTTATATTGTATATTGTTCATTCATATATTCACGTATCTTTTAGCAATATATACTCATGCATTTATTTATGTAAATACATACATATCTACCAAACGGAAAATAGTTTTCCTAGGTGCATAAAATTTCAAAAAATTTTAAAATTGTACATTTTTTTTCGTTCATTTTATTTTTGTCGTTATGCTAATAAAATTCCTGACAAAAATTAAATGCAAATTTAATATTGATTATTATAATGGAGACGATTTTTGTTTGGTGGTCAATTTAAAGTTAGACAATTGTTTAAATAAAACATCATTTAATAAAGAATTTTTAAATGCAAGATAATACAACTATAATAACAGCAAATTGACTGAAAAATTTGCTGAATTCAAAACCACACTTAAAAATTTGCTTAAAGACAGTTGAGCTCAGGCTCTAATTATAATTATGTATTATAATTATACCCTCCACTCTGGTGATAGAGGGTATATATAAGTTTGTCATTCCGTATGTAACACATTGAAATATTGGTTTAGGACCCCATAAAGTATATATGGACATTTCCATTTAACTTTTCATTTCTTTGAAATTTTGGTTTTTTGGCAATAACTTTTTTTATTTGCATTCAAATGGCTATCTACTGATAGAAATGATTAAAGGACTTCTAATGCAATTAGCTTACAAACACTTAAGGCCAAAAATGGTAATTTGCGGTAGTTAGCGACAATCAAACTTACGAAATGTGTAAAAGTCGATTGAAATTTCATAAAAATTATGTACTCTTTGGCCTATTGTACTTGCGCCGTCCAACGTATTCTCCGAAGATTTAAAGTATATGGTCCCTATACTTGTTCAACAAAGATGTATTTATGAATTTAATATGCCATCAATAATATAAAAAGTTATTTGGTGGTAACGGTTTGAAGTTAAAATTTCTTCATTTTCAATTTTTCGTTGTTTTTTGATCGGGAAATTTGCGCCGCTTCATACTTTTCAAAAGCTAATACAAAGAATGACAGCTGTCATAATTCCCTACAGTTTAAAACCGGTCTCATCAATGTGCCCGCAATAGGAGCGGAGTACTAGCTAGACAAAGGTTGAGAGACAAAACGTGAAAGTCATCAAAAATCCACTTTTTTGCGAGGCACATTCGCAATATTTCTTAAAAGTGGCCAGCACATCGCGTGATCCAAATATTTTTTAATTTTTTATAAT
>CAWUER010000272.1:0-35026 GCA_963921195.1 Pegoplata infirma
ATTATTGTTTTACATGTAATTAACTGTTTTCAAAAAATAACACAGGTTAACAAAATTTGAACT
Organism: Pegoplata infirma; assembly: GCA_963921195.1. Classification (NCBI taxonomy): domain Eukaryota; kingdom Metazoa; phylum Arthropoda; class Insecta; order Diptera; family Anthomyiidae; genus Pegoplata; species Pegoplata infirma. The sequence goes on from CAWUER010000272.1 coordinate 64, forward strand.
TTTTCAATTTGCCTGACCTTTGACAGTTTTAGATTTTAGTGTGCTGATTCCGAATCTGTTATCCAATTGTTTCCATCAGCTCGCGTTCGCGAGAAAATCGCTGTTAAGAGTCGAAAAAATGCGTTTTTACCAATTTTGCTTGGCTATAATTTCCAAAAAAAAATTTAGTGCCTCAGTTTTAAACACGAACTTTACTATATTGGATGCCAGGATTCCAAAACTGGTATTAACTTTTTTCTGACAGCTTTAGTTTTCGAGTTATTAAAAAGGGCATAAATATTCAGACAAAATTAAAGAGGTCATAAATTTAAAAATTTTATTTTAGCGATATCTCAAAAACTAAAGATGACTCATCAAAAGTAAGAGCATTTTTGGAATCAGCATATCCAACATACCTAAAATTGTCATTCACTTTTTGGATGTAAGACTAGTGTTGGTAAATATAGACTCGCAAACATGCCAAAAACAGCCTATTTTCAAAGTTTCCTTAGGCTATATCTCGAAAACTAGAGCGGAACCAAAAAAACGGTAGCCAGATTTGAAATCAGCATACCCCTAATACCCAAAATTAGCTATCAGAACCGGGGCAAAAAAAAGTGTTGCCCTGTGTAATTTATAAAATTTTACTTATTTATACCCAGGTAGAAAAATACAACCGTTAAAACGCTTTAAAAGCGCTTTGTATGGTAGTACGAATGCTCTCAGACCATACTGAAAACCATCCTCAGAGCGCTTTCAGACTGTTCTAATGATAACACCGTTAGACGGTTTATTTGAAGCGTTTTTAAAGACATTTATAATGATGATTTTAGAACGCTTCGTTATAGCGCTTTTAAAGCATTGCAAAAATCAAAAATGTATGACTTTTTAAACGGTATGTAAAGCAATTTTAAAGTGCTTTATATGCAAAAAAAAGCAATTTACAAGCATTTCAGATACGAAACCTAAAGTAATTTTCCATCAATTTAAAAATTAAATGAAAGTTTATTTTTGTTTTAATTTTTATTGTTTTAAGAAAAGATAAATATATTATTTTTTTTTATAAAAAAATTACTGTTTTTTTATACCAAAAACTAAATAGATTTCGTTTAGTTATTCTCTCTTTTGCTGCCGCTAGCCAGCGGCCTTGTCGGACTCATTTTCAAATTGTAAAAGAAGGTGTTCTGCAACGGGAAAACAAAATGAGTTTATTAATATAATAGGTATATAGCATTTCTGATCTGATCAACTGCGAGTATGGGTAGATCACTACCGAAACATACTTGATAGCGCAAACGAAAATGAATTAAATGAATTCTGTCAGCACACCCAACACACTCAAAGAAATGACATAAACACCCAACTACCTAGTTACGTTGAAATAACTGAAGCAATAATATCGCTGAAAGACCACAAGGCTGCCGGGCCTGATAATATTCCCCCAGAATTATTCAAAGCTGATAAATCCCTTTCAGCAAGTATAATTCAACCATTAGTTGAACATTTCTGGCAGACTGAATCTCTCCCCAGCGCCCTAAAAGAAGGGTTAATCATCAATATCCCAAAAAAAGGAAACCAGATGGATTGCAAGAACTGGAGGGGCATTACCCTCTTAAATATGCTCAACAAGATTATATCCCGCATCTTATTTAATCGCATGTCTGCAGCGTCAGAGCCTGAATTAAGAAAAGAACAGGCAGAATTCAGGCCAAATAGATCGTGTATTGACCACATCAACAGTCTACGCATAATAACTGAGCAGACAGCAGAGTGGCAATCGAATTTGTATTTAATTTTTATTGATTTTCAACGTGCATTTGACTTGCTTCATCATTCTGCCATATGGAAAGCCATGCAATGTAAAGGGATCCCAGATAAAATTATTAGGCTTGTAAAATGCCTGTATGCAAATGCAACTTGCTCTGTGCTACACGAAGGTCAAGTTAGCGACAACGTAAACGTTAAAGTAGGTGTAAGGCAAGGATGCGTTTTATCCCCCTTACTTTTCAATATCGTGCTTGATGTTATCATGAGCCAATCTGTGAATGCCATACATGGGATCACTTTTGGCATGACTGGAAGACTGACAGACCTTGATTATGCTGATGACATCTGCTTATTGTCACACAATCATCAAGGCATGCAACAAATGTTAAATAACATCACAGCTAAAGCATTGAACGCAGGCCTTTAATGTTACAAGTAATTATCGTTTTTCACTAATGGGAAACAAATTGAAGATGTCACAACTTTCTGTTACCTGGGCAGCATTATTGCCACTTCCGGTGGCTGCAACGAAGATATTCAGAACAGACTGACTAAGGCTAAACAAGCATTTGGAATCTTAAATAAGTTCTGGAGGTCAGCTAACATCGCAGTATCCACAAAAATTAAAGTGTTTAATAGCAATGTGAAGTCCGTACTGCTCTATGGCTCGGAGACCTGGAATTTAACGAGCCTTGATATACAAAAACTTTAGGTCTTCGTAAATAAATGCCTTCGCCGCATACTAAAAATATTCTATAACAAATTCAGAGCTATGGTTTAAAACGCAACAACCCCCAATTGATCATGAGATCAAAATACGTAAATACAGATGGTTGGGTCATACTCTGCGTAAGCCAGCCGATGACATCAATAAGAAATCCCTTGACTATAACCCACAGGGAGCAAGAAGAAGGGGTCGTCCTAAAAATACATGGAGGCGCCAAGTTCAAGCCGAACTTCAAACCGCTGGTATAACGTGGAATGAAGCCAAAAGTGCAGCACAAGATAGGAATCGATGGAGATCAATTATTGAGGCCCTATGTTCCTTATAGGAATTTCAAGGATTATATGTATATATATTTCTGATCTGACGAAAACTGCGATGTGTTTTTTTTTAAATCTTTTGAAAAGATCTAGAAATTTTCTCAATTTGATGCTTTCGCGGTAAGGCATTTACTTTTAAAATATAACGCGAAGGGATGAAATTAGGTTGATACCTAAAATTGTTTTGTGAAAAACACATACATGTTTTGGTCAAAGATATATAGTTGTTGGCCAGCATAATATTACCTTTCAATTCATTAAAAACTTAAGTGGTGCTAAAATTTTTTTTCGAAACTCCTTTAGTCGGTTTTCCAACGCCGCTAAATATTTGCTGTAAACCTGGGGACATTATAACGGAAAGGATACTTCCAATGGCCTCATATAATGAGTCGGCCTTACATTTAAACCGTATCAGGTCACGCTGAATAACAAAATAAAAATTAGTAATTTTGATTCAAATGTAAATATAGAAAAATACATACCAGTGAATTGCAAAATTGCTGATCAGTTTTAACCTTTATGTCAAACTCCTCAAACTTAACTAAATCTATTATTTGATCGTCTAGAGTTAATTCGCTTTTAATGTCGGCTTTTTGGTCGTCGTAAACCATATTTAAAAAGTAGTGTAAAAAAATGTTGTAAAAATTGTATTCCTAAACCAACATAAATTTGGCGAAAAAGTAATCTCAAAAAGCTTTTTCAAAACGTTCATAAAGCGTTATGAAATAATGCTTTAAAAATGCTTTATTTTTGATAAGTCATGACTTTTTTTTTTACCGTCATGAATTTATACTTGTAAGTGCTTTAAAAATGCTATTTTTTTATTACCGTCATGAGTTTCTACTTTGGAGTGCTTTAAAAACGATTTTTTTTTATAACCGTCATGAATTTCTACTTGGGTATATTTCGTAAAATGCATCGTATTTGCCAGTGGCACAGACCATATAGACATGCAACACGAGTGCTTATTTTCGTACTTTCAATATGGACGCATACAAAATACTACTAAATTTACTTCTCTGCCTAGAATACGTGTGACTGTACGTGTGAGCTTTTACATCTGTATTTTCGTTGTTTGTTTACGTTTTGTATGAAACGTCAAAAGTTACACGCGCGTGCCGTCACTAATACACAAATATGTGCGAAACTTATTCGTTTCACCCCTATGCCAGTGGTCGGCATGCATTTTCCAATATTAAGCATGTGTTGATCCAATAGTCGGCATGACTTTGTATGCTTTGTTTGTACCTCTAGGACTACTACATTTTCAGATGTAGTAGTCAGTCGTAAGATGTAGCCCAAATTGAATCTTTTCCATTTAAAATTTAAAAAATTGATTTTAAATTCGAAGATTACATTTAATTTTTTTAATACATTTAAAAGGTTTTTTTTTTAATCAAAACCTCTATTTAAAATTATAAATATAATTTAAAAACTTCAATAAAAATTAAAAAAAAAAAAAATCAAATTAAATTAAATTCGAAGATTTCAATTGAAATTAAAAAAAAAATCAATTACAATTTGTAAAATATCAATTGAAATTCGAAAAAGGTCAAATGAAACTCTAATGGGTTAAAGTTGAAAAATGTAGAAGTCAAAGATATATATGGGCACTTCCACCGAAAGGTCTACCAAGACCAAAAAAGCAAAAGTTCTTGAAACGAATTTGTTTTAACATATTTTCATAGGAAAACAATCAAATTTAACTAACGTGAACAAATTTTACATTTATTCATAACCCATTTTGAGATATTCGAATGTAAAGTCTAGCAAGCCAATTTTTTCTCATTGGGACATTTCTATTGCACCTTTTGTTTGTTAAAAGTTCTTAAAGAGAAGCATTAAATATTGACTTTTGCTTTTAAAAAATCTTTCTTGAGATACAAAGATCTAGGTTTTTGAGTTTGACTGCCAAAGTAAGCGGACGTGTCTATTGACACAGCAAATTAAAAACGTTATTAAAACGGAAATAAAACATTTTAAATAAAACACTTGCCGGAAATACTTAAATAAATGCATCAGAAGTGTAAAGATAAGTGAAAAGTGGTGATATTTTGAGAATAGTTGACATTATTAAATAATAAAATTATAGAAAATCAATTGAAAACTCTCAACAAAGTGTTTAATAGCTTCAAACATGTATAAACGCATCAGCTGATGTGTTAACCGTTTGCAATTAAATAAAAAAAAGACAAAAAAAAATCATGTAAAAAAGCTTTATGTTAATGCAATATTCTTCTTCTACAAATAAAATAAATCCTATATTAAATTGATTGGTTCGTGAACGGAGTTCGTAACTATTGTGAAAGGTTGATATTCAGCTGGCCGATCCTAGGCTGATGGGAGATGCATCTGGCATTTTTGAAACCGAATCTGGTAACGAATGCGACCTCTGTGATGGCATGGAGGATAAAGCTGATGCCACGATGGGTGACATTCAGGACGAGGCCCATGCAGTGAGGAATTCGGAGAGTTCTGTTGCCTCCGATTCAGAACAGATGGGATATATATCTGGCTTATTCGAAACCGAATCTGGGGACGAATGCGACCTCTTTGATAACACGGAGGATGAAGCCAATAACACGGTGGTGGAAAGGATGGTGGAAATAAAACAAGATGTTGCGGTTCCTACAAATAAATCTCCATCACTGTAAGGCAGCCTCAGTTGCACTCTTGCTGCGCCTGACGACAGGAGCAGTTGACTTGGTTTTTATCCAAGAGCCCTGGGTGCGGGGTGGCAGGGTTTGCGGATTGAAGAACCCTGGGTTTAAGTTGGTGGTTGCCAAAGGTGAGGGCTCACCAAGAGCCTGCATCTTGGCAAAAAATGGCTTAAATATATTCTTTTTATCAACTTTTAGTGATATGGACGTTACAGCGGCTAGCTTAGAGCTTCATGGGAAGTCTATTTGGCTCGCCTCTGCGTATTTTCCTAATCCGGGGTCAATACCCCCGGAGAAGGTTGTCGGTCTAATTCGGGAGTCTGAATCTAGGGGACACCAGTTAGTAGTGTGTTGTGATGCTAATGCACATCATTCGATATGGGGTAGTACAGACACAAATGATAGAGGCGAATCACTTTTGGAGTTTTTGTTAAGCACTAACCTGTATATTTGTAACAAGGGTGGTGAACCAACTTTCGTTACAAGTACGCGGCAAGAGGTTCTTGACGTAACACTTGTATCAGATACATTGTCTGATAGAATTGATGACTGGAGAGTTTTGGAAGAGCATTCTTTCTCAGATCATCGCTACATTGAGTTTTTACTCAGGGAGCGTGCCCCGGTTGAGACAGTCTCTAGAAATCTGAGGAGAACAAACTGGGTGAAATATAGGGAGACTTTTTCTTTGCTTTTGGATGAAGTACCCTTATCTGAACCGCATAGTTTGGCGGAAATTGACTGTCTGGTTGACCATATAACAAATGTTTGTAATAGGTGCCTGGATGCGTCTTGCCCTTCTGCAAAGCCAAGAGGGAAAAAAAAGCCACCTTGGTGGTCAAATGAGTTGCAGACGAGCAGAGATTCCTGCAGAAAGCTCTTTAATAAGGCTAAATTTTCAAGAGCGGACGAGGACTGGTCTGCATACAGGCTGCAACTTAAGAGTTATAAAAAGATGATCAGAAATGCAAAATGTGATTCTTGGAAAAACTTCTGTGGAAACATAGAAGACGTTTCTGAGGCATCCAGGCTGCGCAAGGTTCTGGCTTCTTCTCCTTGCACCCTGGGATACCTGAAAGATCCTAATGGGGTGTGGTCTTCCTCCAGTGGAGAGTCGCTGGATCTCCTTTTAAACACGCATTTTCCGGGCAATTCCATGACGCCGTTTCAAGCTTTGGAACGTTCTGACGCCCAAGCATCTGAAATTGCTTCGGAAATAATAAATATGCCAACATTAATCTGGGCGATAAAAAGCTTCAGGCCCTATAAATCCCCGGGACCTGATGGTATAATCCCGGCTGAGTTGCAGCAAGTGTCGGACTATATAGCCCCGTTGCTGTATAATCTATACACAGCATGCATCAACTGGTCGTATATTCCTTTAAAATGGAGGGATACCAGAGTCGTATTTATCCCGAAGGCTGGGAAAAGTTCCCACACAGCTCCGAAGGATTTCAGACCAATTAGTCTGTCTTCTTTTTTGTTAAAGACAATGGAACGAATGATAGACTCTTATTTGCGTAGAGTGATTGACCCGAGGTTGCTTTCGACAAAGCAACATGCATACAGCAAGGGACGATCAACGGAAACAGCTCTTCATGAGCTCGTTGGTACCATCGAGAGATCGCTTTCGGTAAAGGAGTATACTATGGTGGCCTTTCTTGATATTGAGGGGGCTTTTAATAATGTCATCCCAGAATCGATAATATTGGCATTGTCTGGTCTGGGAGTAAAGCGTGAAATCGTTTTAATGGTGGAAAACCTACTTGCCAACAGACGTATAACGTCTGAATTGGGAGCGTCCGTCATATCTCGATTTGTCAATAGGGGCACACCACAAGGAGGTGTTCTTTCGCCGCTTCTTTGGAACCTGGCACTGAATTCAATGCTACTATCTCTAGAAGCACGTGGTTGTCATGTTGTCGCATATGCTGACGATGTCGCGATAGCGGTAAAGGGGAAGCATCTGCCAACATTGCGGGACATTCTTCAGGGTTCTCTGAAAGATCTGTCTAAATGGGCAAGAGACTGTGGTCTAGGAGTTAATCCTAGTAAAACAGAGCTTGTTTTATTTACAAGGAAAATTAAGATTCCTGCTTTCGATCCTATTTCTCTGGACGGTACTGAAATCACCTTCTCAGATGGAGCCAAGTATCTTGGAGTATTTCTAGATAGGAAGCTGAATTTCAGGCGTAATATTGAGGAACGGGTGAGAAAAGCAACGATTGCTTTGTATTCCTGTAAAAGGGCCATTGGAAAACGATGGGGTTTTAGCCCTCAAGTCGTTCATTGGATCTATACAGCAGTGGTGCGTCCAATTTTGCTGTATGGAATCATTGTCTGGTGGCCTGCTTTAGAAACAAAAACGAACTGTGTCTTTATCACGAAGGTACAGAGAATGGCGTCAATGTGCATCACTGGTGCTCTTCGTACTACACCTACGGCTGCATTAGAAATCCTCCTTCATCTGATACCCTTGGACATATTGGGTAGGCAGTATGCAGCTGCGTCGGCAATTCGACTTAATAGCACGCTGCAATGGAGGAGCAGCGATTGTGGCCATAGCGCGATCTTGAAAAAGATAACAATACCACAAAATGTGGATTGTGCTCCCTCTTTGAGCCTTTTTGAGCGCCACTTTACCACTATGATACCATCCAGGGAGTCTTGGATGGGGGATACTCCGGGAAGAGGAGCTACCATAAATTTTTACACAGATGGATCGAGGCTGCACGAACAAGTGGGCTTTGGGGTCTATTCGGAAGAGCTTGGATTGAGCCTGGCTCGTAGATTGCCAGATCATTGCAGTGTTTACCAGGCAGAGATGCTGGCAATAAAGGAAGTGGCTGACTGGTTGAGCTGCAATGTCTTGTCTACAACCGCAGTCAACATCTATACTGACAGTCAAGCCGCGGTCAAGTCCCTGGATTCAATGTTTCTGAAAACAAGATCTGCCCTTAACTGCCGCACGTCTTTAAATGAGATGGCCAAGCAGTTTAACATACGACTCATATGGGTCCCAGGGCACAGAGACATTCCAGGGAATTGCAAAGCCGATGAGCTTGCAAGACTAGGAACTACCTTACAGGTTCCAACAGAATTGGAATGTGTTGGTATGCCTCTAGAAACTTGCAAGCAAAACCTACGGCTTTGTTCAGCGACGGAGACTAATCAAAGATGGGCAAATGGATGGACGTGTGAGACAACACGACTGATTTGGCCTTCTCTTAATCAGGGGCGCACAAGTGAGCTGATATCGCTTCCAAGAGGAGAGATTTCGACGGTGGTTTCTATAATTACCGGACACTGTCTTATAGGGAAGCACGCAGAGCGGTTAAATGTGCCATCGAATGACTTTTGCCGAAGTTGCATGGATGAAGAGGAGTTGGAAACTATCGAACACTTTATTTGCCATTGCCCGGCACTTTCTGGTCAACGACTTGCTTCACTGGGATCTAGGGAGCTGTACGATCTTTCTGATTTGTCGGATGTCAAAATTCAACATCTAAGGAGTTTCATAAGAAGCTCAAACTGGTTTAACGACAGGGACTAGTAGGGAAACCTATTACGATCCCGTGGTATCACAATGGACCTCAGAGTCTACGTGTGTTGACGTGAAACGTCAGCAGCCACTTACAACCTAACCTAACCTAACTATTGTGAATACATAAACGTATTGGTAATGGTGTGTGTCTAAGCTAACGAAATTATCACCGGTTATTGTGAATGGAAGATAAAGAACTAGCATCCGGTTTGTAGCAGGAAATGCAAATAAGTTTTACTATTCAACGCTAGGAGAAATAAAATACAGTGGTTTGAAACGAATAAAAAGTAAAATGCAACAAACAATGCAAAATGTTGGTGATATGACAGCTGATGATCTCATCAATCAGCTTAAAATAATGCTAGCAGCAGTGTTAGAGGAGAAAATGGTAAATTTACCAACAAAAGAAGATATCGAAGGTATTAAGTTACAAATGGCTAATGTTACTTCTTAAGGAAGAAAACCAAGCCTTAAGAGAAGAAATTTTAATTTTGCAGTCACAAAGAAATGCTGATAACAGAAGGTTAGAGTACGTAGAAGAGCAAATAAAGAGAAAAAATATAATCTTTAGAGGTATCGAAGAGCAAAGGACATCCCTAACTGAAGCTGTAAGAAGAATTTGCAAGGAAAATTTAAAAATGAAGAAACCATATATCGTAAAATCAACCAGGAAATTAACGTCACATGATGGAATGGCAACTGTATTAGCGGAAATGGAGTCAGCTGATGTAGTAAATGAGCTTTTCAAAAGAAGTAAGCAATTAAAAGGCACATCTATTTACATGGAAAGAGATTTAAATTCAAAAAAGCAACAACAAAAGAAGGTTTTAATAGAATTAAAAAAAGAACTGATAAAAGTAGATAACTCTCACAGAGTAAACGTAATTAATGATAAAATTAAAGTTGTAGATAAGTGGTTTGCATGGGATAAAAACAATGTTTTAAAATGTGGTAAACAAAATGCAAATGAAGTTTTAAAAGATATTTATAAAAATGTAGTTTTAGATCTAGATTACAATAGAATACTATCGAAGGTTAATAACAAATAGCAAAGAATTGTCTGTGGAGGTAAAGGTGAGACAGAAACAAAGGGCATTAGTAATGTGTGTAATTTTTTAAAAATAAAAATTTTATCTTACAATATAAATGGTTTAAGCCGTCAACTGCTTTTCCAGAAATTTTTTGATTATGTAAAAAGTTTTGACATTTTTCTTTTATTCGAAACACATATTGAAGAAAATAAGTTCATAAATTATGAAAAATACTTTGGTGGTTTTAATATCTACTGGAAGACTGCTATCCGTAATAGTACGTATGGGAGAGCTAGTGGAGGATGTGTTTTCGGTATTAACAAAGATTTGGAAAGAAGTGGTGTAAAACATAACTTTAGAAGAGAAGGTGAAATAGATCTAATAGATCTCAAGATAAACAACAATGTAATAAAAATATTACCTCTTTATATTAGAGGAAGAAACTGGGAAAGTGAGTTCCAGATTGTAAGAAACTATTTTATTGAAAACGATGATGTAACACCGGTGGTAATAGGAGACTTGAATGTAAGGATTGGACAAATACAGCAAGTAATTGAAGATATCTATGCGTCACAATGTTTACTAAGCGACAAGAGAAGTTCCAAAGACATCACAGAAAACTCAAAAGGAAAGAAATTTATAGAATTCTGTAATAACAATGGATTGGTAGTTCTGAATGGTTTAACGAAGGGAGATACTGACGGAGACTTAACATTCATTAGTAACGTTGGTGATTCTGTTAACGATATTTGTGCGTTAGCACAAGAGTTTTTATGTTTTCTGCACGATTTTTCTGTAGAAAAACAACCATGGTCCGACCATATGCCAATAGTGCTGTCTCTAAAAATACCATACAAAAAAATAACTCAAGAAAAACACAATCTACTTCCAAAATTAGTCTGGAAAGAAAATAGAAAAGAGCAATATCAACGTGAAATAGAAGCCAAGTTAATTGAAATCAAAAACCACAAGCAAGTTTTATGCTTAGAAGATCTTACGAACGTAGTAAAAGATTCAGTTGATCAATCACATAGTAAACAAAATAGATTAATACCTAAATTTAAATGGTTTAATAACAGGTGTGAGACTGGTAGGAGTAAATCGTTTTACTGGCTCAGAAAGTACCACAAAACAAATAATCCAATACACAAGGCAAAATATTTGGTAGCAAATCGTAAATACAAGGAAGTGTGTGATAAGAGTAGATACAACTATTACAAAGAATTAGAAGGAAAGATCAACAAAGTAAATGACAGTAAAGAATTTTGGAAATTAGCCAAAGAAATTAAAAATGTACAAACAGTTGTCAATTCAGAAATTACATCAATTACATTCAAAAACTATTTTCAAACCCTTTTAAATCCACAACAATCCGCTCAAGATATTTTTTATGCAGCTCCTTACATAAAAATAAACGCACTTGATAAGCCTTTTACGGTAGAGGAAATCTACTCGATGTTAAACAAAACAAAATCCAAAAAAGCACCAGGCCTAGACGGTATACCGTATGAGTTCTTTAAGAACGCAAATGTAAATTTTTTAGAAGAATTAGCAAATGTTTACAACAGAATATATGAATCAGGAAGAGTAGAAAGTACGTTTGAGGCAAGCATTATCTTGCCAATTTTTAAGAAAGGGGACAAAACTGAACCAGCCAATTACCGAGGTATCTCGTTCATGAATTGCATTACAAAGATATTAATGGGAATGCTCAATGATCGTCTAGCCACCTGGGTGGAAATGAATAATATTCTCAATGAATATCAAGCAGGATTCAGAAAAAGATACTCAGTAGCAGACAACGTTTATAACCTTACATCCGTTATTCATATCAAAATGTACGAAAAGAAAAAAGTCTACGCCTTTTTCGTCGATTTCAAGGCAGCTTTTGATATGGTGCCAAGGAAGCTTCTAATTTACAAACTGCATCAGTTAGGAGTTTCTTTCAAAATGGTTAAATTTATAGAAAAAATATATGAAAACACAAAATCAGTTGTGTGGAATGGTGATACCCTATCTGAGGAATTTTCCACTTATTCGGGGGTAAAACAAGGATGCTTAATGTCGCCTTTACTTTTTGCCCTTTACTTGAACGATTTGCACGATTTTCTGGAAGGTGGCCTTCATATAGACGATCTTAACATACGAATATTATTGTACGCCAATGATATTGTCATATTATCTGATGATGTAGATACTCTACAGAAGATGATATGTAAGTTAGAAAAATATTGTGATGACTGGAATATGGAAGTCAATTTAAGTAAATCGTCCATTATGGTCTTTAGACGTGGTGGCAAACTATCAAGTAAGGAAAAATGGAAATTTAGAGGGTCAGAAATTAATATCGTATCAGAATATTGTTACCTAGGAGTTATTTTTACACCAAAGTGTATTTTTAAAAAACATTTGGAAAAAAGGAACGCATCTGCAAAAAACAGTATAATGGCGACGTGGAATTCTTTCTTTAATAAGCACGATATAGAACTGGCAACAAAATGGAAGCTGTTTCAGGCGGTATGTAGAGCGATTCAAAGCTATGCTGCACAAATTTGGGGCTATGAATTATTTGATTATGTGGATAAGTTGCAGTTGTACTTTATAAAAAGAATTTTAAAACTCCCAGATAGCACGCCAACATATGCCGTAATGTTAGAAACTGGAATCGAAAATGGGCACATATACACTCTGAAACTACACATTGGTTACATCATGAAAACATTTTTTGAGTATAAAGAAAACAGACTTCCACATAAACTATCGCACAAAATATTAGCGAAAAAAGTTTTCTGGGCGAAAAAACTAAATGAGTTGGGCGAAAATTACGGATTCCAGTGGAACGTGGATAATTTACAGCAACAAAATTGGCAAGAAATGTTCACAAATTTAGTAGAGCAATTGAAAATGAACAATTACCATAAAATGTGGGAATGTAAAATGAGTAGTAGAAGCCGAATTTATAAATGGTTAGATCACAACATTGGTTCCGAATATTTAAATCGTGATTACAGTAGATCGAAAATGATGTGGATATTTAAAGCACGGTGTGGACTGCTACAACTAAATGGCTCTAACGCATACAACCAAAGAGAATGTACGATATGTAATAGTCATGAACTAGAAAACATTCAACATTTCCTTGGAAAATGTCCTATATTCAGAACTTACAGACAACAATTTTTTGGAAAAGCTTTCTTAACTGAAAATGATATTATAAATGTATTAAATGGCATAAATGATAATAACTGGGAAAACTTAGTTAATTATATTAAAACTGCCCTTTGTTACAGATCTCTTATTTTGAATGAATTTAACTAAAATCCATTTTTAATGTTTTTGTTTTTAACTTCATATAGCATTTATTTATTTATATAAAAAAAAAAAATGTATACATATGTATATATAAAAATTATTATTAATAATTTGTTTTTAAAAATAATAAATAACCTGAACCGAATTTTGCAAACCAAACCTCCGACAGACGACTTAAAAGTCAACGTCGTATGTTCAAATTTTTCAATTTAAAATTAGCATTAAGCAATTTTTTGTAAATTTTAATATGAAATAAAGAACAATTATCTATCTATCTATCTACAAAGATCTAAAAAAAATGCATAACAAACTATGCAATTAAAAAAATAACGGTTAGTTTTTGCTATGCTTTATCACATATTTCGATGTCTCGTGCGACATTGAAAAACAACATTTGTAATTAGTGCGTCAAGTGGACATGACGAAAGTTCAGCAAATATTGAGAACAAACACAGATTTTTATTACAATTAAAATAAAAATAAAAAAAATTAAAAAATAATAAAATCTGTGATCTTGGTTCTTATATAAAGTTTGTCACGTGCGACATGGTAATAAGTGTGGATTTTGAAATTTTGAAAAAATATTTTTTTCTTAAATAAATGATTAATACTATGTTTAGACCAAACAAAAACTAACTTGTTTTTGGCCAAAATTGATTTTTGAAAACCAAACCGTTTATATCGAATAGAGTTTTTGGTTGTCAAATCAAATTAATTATTTTATAAATTCACTAAAAAACACAAAATAACAATAGCCACACGTTAATAAAAAAATTAAATTACATATTTATTAATGTCTAGTTTCTCTATTACGAATTTTCATTTTCGTTCGTCCAAATGACATAAGAAAATCAATTTGAGGTTCTGTATTGCGGATGTCATTTTAGTCGAACGAAAACGTAAGAGTTGTCATTTTTCTTCATATTTTTCTGTTTCTACAACACGAATTGAAATGTCAAAAACGCCAAAACCACACGAATGAAAAATACCATTCGTTAAGGAGTTTTTTGTGAAATATTTAACAAAATAAGTGAAAAATGTGAATTTATAACAAAAATAAGTAATATTAATTTATAAAATTAAAAAATGTGAATGTTTTATAACTAAATGCTTTGAAAAAAATGTGTATTAAAACAAATCAGTGAAAAAAAGACGGATTTGACCAATTTATGTTAACAATTTAAAAGCCACGGTTCATCATACAAATTATTGTTTTCATTTGTTTTTTATTAAAATTGTGTTAACTTTTTAGCTATAATAAATAAAAAAACTCTGATTTGATTATAATTGTGTTTTTTTTTTATAAACATGAAATTTGATCAGCTGTTTTCTTTAGCTGATGTGTTGATGTTGCCACTTCGTTTAGTTTAGATAATTTTTGTATGAAAAAAATAAACAAAAACTAAAAAAAAACTTTCTGGCAATACTGTAATTTGACAAATGGTCAAGACAAACGTAACTAACGAAACAAAATAACGTAATCAAACAAAAATGTTATGGAAACTGATATCATTACGAATTCGTGCGGGTAGCGTTCGTTCGTGTATTGTTTCGTCCGTTTAACAGAAACACCATATAACTTTTTTAACAGATTGGAATAATAATTTTACAAAAAACAAATATTTTATTTTTGACATTCGAGTTAAGCAAAACAAAATTGAAAAAAATATTCACACAGAATGATTAGCTAGTAGTGAACACAGCCAAAAATCTAGTTTTTGTTTAGTTTTGGTTGGCAACGCAGTTTTTAAATTGTATGGAAAAACTACATAGTTTTTGCCAAAAACCAAAAAAATATTCAAAAACAAGTTGTTTCCGTTGGTGTAAATACCACATAACTTATTTTAATACATTTTTTTAAATTATTTAAATATAGATGAGTATAAACGGCGAAAAAAATAAAGAGAGATGCAAACGGCGGAGAGAAAAGTTAAAGGAAGATGAAATGAAATTACAAGGCAATAAATTAAACAAGTTGAAAAGTTTAAGTTAATCTATGAATACCCTCCACAATGCCTTTTTTAAGTGAAAGTAAATAACATTTTGGATTAGAAATATTTAATGTTATGTTAATTTTTTTTTTTAAATAATTTTTGAAAAAAAAAAAAGTAATTTACAAAATTTTTTTTTGAGTGTAAAATTTTTTTTGAGTTTAATACTATGTTTAGACCAAACAAAAACTAACTTGTTTTTGGCCAAAACTGATTTTTGAAAACCAAACCGTTTATACCGAATAAATAGAGTTTTTGTTTGTCAAATCAAATTAATTATTTTATAAATTCACTAAAAAACACAAAATAACAACAGCCACACGTTAATAAAAAAAATAAATTACATATTTATTAACTTTTTTATACGGTATTTACACCAACGAAAACAACTTGTTTTTGAATATTTTTTTGGTTTTTGGCAAAAACTATGTAGTTTTCCCATACAATTTAAAAACTGCGTTGCCAACCAAAACTAAACAAAAACTAGAGTTTTGGCTGTGTTCACTACTAGCTAATCATTCTGTGTGAATATTTTTTTCAGTTTTGTTTTGCTTAACTCGAATGTCAAAAATAAAATATTTGTTTTTTGTGAAATTATTATTCCAATCTGTTAAAAAAGTTAATAAATATGCAATTTATTTTTTTTATTAATGTGTGGCTATTGTTATTTTGTGTTTTTTGGTGAGTTTATAAAATAATTAATTTGATTTGACAAACAAAAACTCTATTTATTTGGTGTAAATGGTTTGGTTTTCAAAAATCAGTTTTGGTCAAAAAGAAGTTAGTTTTTGTTTGGTCTAAACATAGTATTAACAGATTGGAATAATAATTTCACAAAAAACAAATATTTTATTTTTGACATTCGAGTTAAGCAAAACAAAACTGAAAAAAAGTATTCACACAGAATGATTAGCTAGTAGTGAACACAGCCAAAACTCTAGTTTTTGTTTAGTTTTGGTTGGCAACGCAGTTTTTAAATTGTATGGAAAAACTACATAGTTTTTGCCAAAAACCAAAAAAATATTCAAAAACAAGTTGTTTTCGTTGGTGTAAATACCGTATAAAACTTTTTCGAGTGTACTTTTTTGTGACAAGATTTTTGAGTGACAAAATTACTTTGTAAAATAGTTTTGTGAATTACCAATGTTTTAAAAACATGTTTAACGGGTTTTCAACACATGAATTTATACTATGTTTAGACCAAACAAAAACTAACTTCTTTTTGGCCAAAACTGATTTTTGAAAACCAAACCATTTACACCAAATAAATAGAGTTTTTGTTTGTCAAATCAAATTAATTATTTTATAAACTCACCAAAAAACACAAAATAACAATAGCCACACATTAATAAAAAAAATAAATTGCATATTTATTAACTTTTTTAACAGATTGGAATAATAATTTCACAAATAACAAATATTTTATTTTTGACATTCGAGTTAAGCAAAACAAAACTGAAAAAAATATTCACACAGAATGATTAGCTAGTAGTGAACACAGCCAAAACTCTAGTTTTTGTTTAGTTTTGGTTGGCAACGCAGTTTTTAAATTGTATGGGAAAACTAAATAGTTTTTGCCAAAAACCAAAAAAATATTCAAAAACAAGTTGTTTTCGTTGGTGTAAATACCGTATTAAGGTGAAACTAATCTGAAATTCTCTGTTTTGCTAATAACTACACTGATAGAAATTTGTACATGACAATAATGAAAATCTACATTAATGTTATGAAAAATGACGTTAAAAAGGAACCTATGCAGGGTTTCATTGAATTAATGAAATATGTATCATAAAATGCAATTGCAAGAACAAGCTTCATTAAATTAATGAAAATTGTTCATACAAAATATAAATTGTATTTTATGAAAATTTTCCATTACTTTAATGAAAAAAGTATTTAATTCTTATGAAATACTTTCATTGAATAAATCCTACTTTTTATTTTTGAAATAAAATACTTTCATTGAATAAATGTTACTTTTATTTTTAAAATGAAATATATTTATAAACTTGTAAAAATCTTTTTATGGAATTAAAAATAATAAAAAATGGGTTTCACTTATTTTTCTCGCACAAAATTTTACTCCAACCTTAAATTGTAATACATAATTAAAACCACGAACTAATATAAAATAGCACAAATTTAGGAAATATAAAATTAAAATTTTACTTTTTTTTCAATTTCATAAAAAAAAGTCTGAAAAAATCACAAAATAACCAAGTTAAAAAAGACTTTCACATATTTTTTATAGTGTTAGAGGGTATATAGAAATTGCAACTGCCATTCAATCACTAAAAAATGGTAAGACACCTGGTGCCGACAACATTAACCCTGAATTAATTAAGGCTGATCCTGTCCTCAGCTCTTCAATAATAAGCCCATTAATAGAGGAATTCTGGTCGTCTCGTTATCTTCCATCGGAAATAAAGGAAGGTGTCATTATCAAATTCCCAAAGAAGGGTGATCTTACTGAATGTAAGAACTGGCGAGGCATTACGCTTCTCAACATGGTGTACAAGGTTATTGCACAAATAATTCATACTCGACTTTCCTCCGTTCTCTCAGCTGAAATAAGAAGCGAACAGGCTGGGTTTAGAATGAACCGCTCCTGTACTGATCATGTGAATAGCCTTAGAATCATATTGGAACAATCTATCGAATGGCGCTCGCCACTTTATCTGGTATTCATAGACTTCGCTAAAGCTTTTGATACGCTTCATCATCAAGCAATATGGCATGCACTAAGATGCAAAGGTGTTCCAGCAGATATAATAGAACTTATTAAGTCTCTTTATGACAACTCCACGTGTCGAGTTCTGCATGGAAAAGCGCTAGGAGCGCCCATATCAGTACACACTGGTGTGCGTCAAGGATGTGTGTTGTCCCCATTGCTATTCAATATAGTTTTAGATATAGTAATGCAGGTAGCAACGGATGAAAGAAGAGGTATAACGTGGGGTTTGCATGGGCGACTAGAAGATTTGGACTATGCCGACGATATCTGCCTCCTGTCACATAGTTTTGCAGATATGAAAACTAAACTAGAACGAGTACAAGAAATAGCTTCAAATGTTGGCCTTCGCATAAATATTGACAAAACCAAAGTTCTGCGTGTTAATACCAATAATAGAAACAATTTTGCAATAGACGGTGTTGAACTTGAAAATGTCCAATCTTTCTGTTATCTGGGAAGTATTCTAAATAATACCGGCGGTGCAGACGCAGATGTCTTCAATCGTATTAAAAAGGCTAAACAAGCTTTTGGAGTACTACAAAAAGTATGGAGGTCTCCACAAATTCAAATCAATACAAAGCTACGTCTCTTTTCCACAAATGTTAAATCCATCTTATTATATGGGTGCGAATCCTGGAACACCTCCGCACATGAACTTCGATCCATCCAAACATTTATTAATCGTTCCTTGCGCAAAATATTGCGGATTTTCTGGCCAAATGTTATTTCGAATGATGAGCTCTGGCACAGAACTGGTGAAACCCCAATTCGGCTAGAAATTGCGAAACGTAAATGGAACTGGATAGGTCATGTTCTTAGAAGATCCAATGGAGATATTGCTAGAATGGCAATCGAATGGAACCCACAAGGCAATAGAAGAGTTGGTAGGCCATCAAATACGTGGAGACGGACGGTGCAATACGAAGCTCGCTTGATGGAAAAATCTTGGTCCGAAATTAAAACGCTAGCACAAGACAGATCTGAATGGAGACATTTTGTTGTGGCCCTTTGTTCCAGCCTGGAACTATAGGAATTAATATATATATAGAGGGTATATATAAGTTTGTCATTCCGTTTGTAACACCTCGAAATATTGGTCTAGGACCCCATAAAGTATATATATTCATGATCCTCGATCGATTTTAAGACGATCTAGCGATGTCCGTCCGTCCGTCTGTCTGTCTGTTGAAAACACGCTAACTCTTGAAAGACTTTACGGAGGCTCCTGAAGTTTGACATATATGTTGGGCATTTACCTGGTCAGGTTGGTATTGCAATCCAGCGAAATCGGTCCAGTGGTTCAAAAGTTATGAGAATTTCGGCAAGGGTTTTTCGTGAATTTATGAGATAAAAAGCACTATAACTTTCGAAAATCAGTTCGGAGGATGCTGAAGCTTGGCATATATATTTTTCGTTCCTCCAGCCTAGTTCGTATTGAATTTCGCCAAAATCGGTCCAGTGGTTCAAAAGTTATTAGCAAAACCGTGAATATCAGATTAGCTTCACCTTAAATTCACGTGGTGAAAACCCGTTAAACCTGTTTTACAACCATTGGTAAGTCACAAAAATATTTTAAAACGTATTTTTGTCACTCAAAAATATTTTTATACCAAAACAAAAAAAAATTCACTCGAAAAAAATGTTACACTCAAAAAAAAATTTACACTCAAAAAAAAAAAATTAGTAATTTTTTTTTTTTTAATGTAAAATTTAAAAAAAAATTTACACTCAAAAAAAAATTTACGCTCCAAAAAAACTAGTTTTTTTTTCAAAAATTACTAAAAAAAAATTTTACACTCAAAAAAAAATTACAAATTTTTTTTTGAATGTAAAAGAAATTGATTATCTTCTTCAAAAATGGCAAATTGAGCTGTTGAAAATTTGCAGGACCTAATGGAGTTAAAAAAAGTTAACAAATTTTGCAGATTAATGCTTTTGTTGTTTGCGAATTCATTAATTACCTTTTAACACAAATTTTTATGATTTTTTGTTCATTTATTCCGAAAAAACAATGAAAAACGAAATTAAAAATATTTTTGACAATAAATAAAATGTATTGATTTCGTATTTTTTACATTCGTATGATAAGAGGAAGATATCGTATATGTATCGCGCAGGTGAAAAGTCACCTTGGAGATAAATTTTTGATAATTCGGCGATATTGTTTAATTTATAAATGACAAAAAAACATGCCTATTATTAATATTATAAATCTGAGTGTTGGTTTGTCTGTCTGTCTTTCTGGCTGTCTGTTCCTTAATCAGGGGAGAACGGCTGAACCGATTTTCATGAAATTTTCACCACAGATAGTACTAACAGAGGCGGGAACTATAGGCCATAAGAGACCGCGTTCGGACAAAGGGGCGTAAAATGCCACGCCCCTTTTTATTTTATGAAACTTTATTTTGCCTTTTCCGTAATAACGCATAAACGGCTAAACCGATTTTAATGAAATTTTTACCACAGATAGTTCTGACCGAGGCTGAAACTATATCCCCAATAGAGGGAGATCGAAAAAAGGGGCGTAAAATGCAACGCCCCCTTTATATTACATTGAAAGTTATTTCTGCCTTTTCCGCAATTACCCAGCAAAAAATAAGGGAAGTAGTCCAAATCAAACCACTTCTGAAGTACTCCAAAAAAAGCAGTTAACCCCTGATTTATTATTCAAATGAAGATACTTTTAAACAACTTCCAAAAATTGATATATAATGTCATAAATTATGGCTTGCACCACTTCCAAATATAGACATTAGTACACTTAAAAAATTATGTTAGTAAAATCAACTGAAAATGTCAGTTAAAATAACTACTTTGTAAGTTGTTTTGGGGTCAACTACTTTTTCAGTTAAATCAACTAACAATGTTAGTTATTTTAACTGACAAAAAACAACTGACTTATGTAGTAAAAACTACTTACATTTGTAGTCAAAACAACTAAAATGTAGTAAAAATAAAAAAAATCAATATATAATTTTTTTTTCAAAACATTTTGCAGAAAAAAAAATTGAAGACCAAATTTTTTCCAAGTTTTTTTTTAAAAAAAAAGTTGTGAAAAATAAAAATAACGATTTTTTTTTTTTTTGGAAAAAAACTTTAAAACTTTTCAGAGATAAAATAAATAAAATTAACTACTTTAAATAACTGTTACTACATCACAGTACTTTTTTGTTAGTTGTTCAAAAAAAACGACTTAAAATAACTAACAGAAATAGTTGTTTGATATTTTTCATACAAAAACAACTGACTTTGTAGTTGAAAACAACTAACTACTGTAAAATATACAAATAACTAACATGTAGTAACTTACATAATTTTCTGAGTGTATGCACTTCCTCACTAAAGAAATCTCCACTTTAAAACTTCATTAAAAAATTTGGAAATTATCAATAATTATTTAATAAATATTGGTTATTTTACAAATGCTTTATATTTAAAAATTACATGACATAATTCAATTAAGGAATGTATTTATAAATTATATTAAGCTTCTTACGTATAGTAAGGAAATATCATGAAAATTCAGAATATTAGGTTTGATTTTTGTTTTCTATAGCTTTTTCCTACAGCTTTTTTTTGGTAATATCCAAGTTTATGACTATTATAAACTCGGTTTTAGCAATAGCACTGTTTTCGCATAACCGTATATACGCCCACCTATACAAATTTTAAACTATCCACGCTTATTTTTAACTTGTATAATTATTGACATTAAATTTAAGTTTCGATAAAAAGTTCGCATTTGAAAATAAAATGTTTTTTTCCATGTTTGCTTAAATAAACTTTGACATTCAACAAAAGTGGTGCCAAAAAAATTAAAAATTTTAATGTTAAAATATAAACGGTTACGCGAAAACAGGGCTAATGTTTCTTGCTATCAAAAACTATGGTTAAACGAATCATAAAACAATGTTTCAACTAAACCGTGTTTTACCATAGCAATGCGAATGTGCTATAATCCCGTATTCTCATACACGTCTTTTAATTTTAAATTAAACGACTCGTTTAGTATTTATTCCATTACAACGAAATGACACTATATGGTAATAGAATGATGAGCTAAAACGAGTCGTTTAATTTAAAACGAGTCGTATGCGATTCCTACTTTTTGTCTTTTCCTTCCTTTTTCTTTCTTTTTCTTTTTGAAATTTGGTCTGGGGGGGGTAATTTCCCCTTTTCCCCCTTGTACCCGCGCTTGTTATTTTATTTTTACTACATTTTTATTGTTTTGACTACAAATGTTAGTAGTTTTTACTACATAAGTCAGTTGTTTTTTGTCAGTTAAAATAACTAACATTGTTAGTAGTTGACCCCAAAACAACTTACAAAGTAGTTATTTTAACTGACATTTTCAGTTGATTTTAGTGTTTAATCACTTCATAAATATACAATATTATGCATTCGCAATGAAGTGGTTAATAAGTATAATCAAAAGTTCAAAGTTATAGAATAGTATGAAGACCACTTCATATGTACTGAAAAACGAGTTGAAACAACTACTTACTTGCTGCGACAACTATATGAAAATGTAATGAGATATTCAGTAGATATTCACTACTCCAGAAGCAGTAGAAGTCCTTTTTATCATTGTTCTAAGTAATGTTTTTTTTTGCTGGGTACGCTTAAACGGCTAAACTGATTTTCATGAAATTGTCACCACAGATAGTATTAACCGGGGCGTAAACTATGAGGCAACATAGAGGGCGATGGAAAAATGGGGCGTTAAATGCAACGCCCCTTTTTATTACATTTAAATTTATTTCTGCCCGTTTCGTATTTACGCATAAACGGGTGAACCAATTTTAATGAAATTTTTACCACAGATAGTACTGACCGAGGCGGAAACCATGAACCACAATAGAGCGTGTTTGGACACAGGGGCGGAAAATGCCACGCCCCTTTTTTTATTGAACGTTATTTCTGCCTTTTCCGAAATCACGCTTAAACGGCTGAACCGACTTTCATGAAATTTTCACAACATATAGTATTAACCTAGGCGAAAACTATGAGCTACAATAGATCGCGTTTGGACAAAGGGGAATATATTGATACTCCCCTTTGTACTATACTGAAAGTTTTTCTTCATGTTCCGTAATCACGCTTAAACCGATTTTAATAAAACTTTCACCACAGACACATGTCCGTTCCGCAATCAGGGGAAAACGGCTGAACCGATTTTCATAAAATTTTCACCACAGATAGTAATTACCGTGGCGATCGGGCAAAGGGGCTTAAAATGCCGCAACCCTTAGTATTTAATTAAAAAAATATTTTTTCCTGTTTCGCAACTATATGCCATACACGATGCGTATCTATAAACCATAGTTTTTTCTGTCTGTTCCGTAATCACTCTTAAACGACTACACCGATTTTAACAAAACTTTATCCACAGATAGTACTAACCGAGGGGGAACTTAAATCTGTATCAACGGGCGATCGGACAAGGGGGTGTACACTCAGAAAATTATTGCAGTTACTACATGACGGTTGTTTGTGTAGTAAGTAGTAGCTGTTGTTTTTAACTACAATTTCGGTCGTTTTTGTGTGAAAAAATCTCAAACAACTTTTTTTTGTAGTAGTTTCAAAAAATAAATACAAAAAATATACTACACTGTAGTAATAGTTGATTTATGTAGTTGTTTTTAGTTGTTTTCTAAAAACTCGTTTTTTTCTAGAAATTTTTATTGCAAACGAATGTGTCGAACGAGTTGGTCGTGCGGGATGCGGAAGGAATTATTTTTATACCAAATAAATAATAGGTGTGTTCCAGAACTTTCCGGGTAAAGTTCGGTAAAATGAGAGAAAATCAAAAAACCTCTCACGATACCACAAAAATGCACAAAAGTACGGGAACGCTAAAAACCACATTTCAAGCCCAAAATAATAGAAAATGTAAACAAACCAATAACGCTAAAATATTTTCGTAAGAAAAATTACTTTAAGCAAGAAAACAAATTGTAAAAGTTTATTTTAATAACAAATTATCTTTTTTTGTATTGAAAAAACACATTTCCTTGGTTTAGTTCTTTATTTTATTTAAATTTCCAATTTAGCTTCACAAAAAAAAATCAGCTGTTTTTTTTAACATCTGACTGTTACCAATTTACCCGAAAAAAAAGTGCGGGTAAGTTCGGTAAAATGAGAAAGTAATTTATTCTCTCAAAAAGTCTCTCTTTTACCCAATTTTTGCGTACGGGAACGCTTTTCGGGCTGGTTTGGGTACCCGCGGGCACCCGCGGTAACGTTGTGGAACGAACCTAATATCTAAATAAATTACAATTTATTAAATATAATTATAACAAAAAATATGTTTTTGGAAAAATATTATTGAGCGAAAGAAAATAAGTGGATAAATGAGATAACAAGTGTGTATAATATAGCCACAGACTATAAACAGACTCGACAGCAGAGTTTTATTTAAAAAAATGGGGAAAAACTAAGCGATTTTGGGATAAAACAGAGCGGTTTTTAGTCCGTTTTACGCTAACTTGGCAACAATTTCTACGACTTAGGAGTGAAACAACAAAAACCGATCTGGCATCTTTTTTTCTAATGGCGCGTTATATCAGTTTTCTCTTTCTAACCTAATTCGTAGAATAATTTGAAAATATTAACCATATGGTTCAGAACTACTTTTTTGACACCTGTCACTTATGTCGAGTCTGTATTAGTGTGCAATTACAATTCTGGCGTTGACTTTGAATTTTGTGTAAAGAGAGGGCGTTTGATTTAAACAAAGGCTTTGGCTTTGAATTTTGTTCTGGCGTTTGTTTGTATACACACACACAAAGAAGAACAGAAATAAATTTATTTGGTGGAAGAAAAATAAATTTTTCCTGAAAATTATTTTTTTTTCGGTGAAACATAAAACTCCTTTGGTTTTGTTATTGATATTTTTTTGATACTTGTTTTTTTTTATAATAATTGGCGGTAAATTATATTTTCACTTTCTTTTATATGTACTTTTCTTCTAATTTTCCAATACACAGATGTGTTTCATAAACAAGATATGAAACACATCACAAAATCAACCCTTTTTTTGTAAAAGACTGGCAACGCCAAAGCAAGAAAAAAATACTCACGAGAGAGCAAAGCCAAGAAAATAGAATTGATTCTATTCTGGCTTTGAAACGCTAGCGTTGGCTTTGAATTTTGTTCTACATACAAAATGTATGGGAACGAGCAAAATTCAAGGCCACCGCCAGAATTGTAATTGCACACTTAGTCTGTGATATAGCGCTTACATAGTGTGCAATTACAATTCTGGCGTTGACTTTGAATTTTGTGTAAAGAGAGGGCGTTTGATTTAAACAAAGGCTTTGGCTTTGAATTTTGTTCTGGCGTTTGTTTGTATACACACACACAAAGAAGAACAGAAATATAATTATTTGGTGGAAGAAAAATAAATTTTTCCTGAAAATTATTTTTTTTTCGGTGAAACATAAAACTCCTTTGGTTTTGTTATTGATATTTTTTTGATACTTGTTTTTTTTTATAATAATTGGCGGTAAATTATATTTTCACTTTCTTTTATATGTACTTTTCTTCTAATTTTCCAATACACAGATGTGTTTCATAAACAAGATATGAAACACATCACAAAATCAACCTTTTTTTTGTAAAAGACTGGCAACGCCAAAGCAAGAAAAAAATACTCACGAGAGAGCAAAGCCAAGAAAATAGAATTGATTCTATTCTGGCTTTGAAACGCTAGCGTTGGCTTTGAATTTTGTTCTACATACAAAATGTATGGGAACGAGCAAAATTCAAGGCCAACGCCAGAATTGTAATTGCACACATAAGCGTACGTAAAAACCAATGATGCCAACTATTTTTTAAAAAATGTAGCTAGATCGGACCAAAAAATAGCTAGAAATAGCTAAATTTATAAACAATTAAAAAATCTAGCTATTTTGTAGCTAGATTCTTATAAACAGTTAAAAAAATCTAGCTATTTTATACACTCAAAAAAGTATGTCGGTAAAATCTACTACAAAAGACAGTTGTTTTGACTACATTTTGTTGTTGAAAAGGCGTCCACTACACATTACGGTAAAAACAACTGAATATGTTGTTGTTTTTAACTACTGATTTTCAACTACAAAATGTAGTAAAAACTACTACAAAAGACGGTATACAGTTGTTTTTATACACTTGCCTGAAATTTTATTTAAAAATTTTTTTGAACGTTTAAGTGATTGATTTTTATTTATTTAAAAAGCAATACATTTCAGTTGGTTGTATAGAATTTCGACATGGAATTAAAATTTTTTGGTGTATTTATCTGGAATTATAGAAGAAAAAAATTATATTAATAAAATGTTAAACGAAATGAATTGATTGTATTTACCTTTGTTTTTTTAATAGTTCATTTCAAATTTTCACCGCTATTGATCAAAATTTGTCTGGAATAAAAAAAAAACGAAATGCTTTGGCAAAATTGATTTATAAAAAAAAGAATTAATTTGCAATGTTTCAAAAAAGTATGTACCTGTTCTGTTGGGTATACAAAGAAAAGAAAGATGGCGCGCTCATAATAAAACAAGACACTGCATACATTGTATTTTGTTTTTTTCCGATTGGTTTTTACACACGCTTATGTGAGCGCTATATTATATACACTTGTTATTTCATTTATCCACTTATTTTCTTTCGCTCAAGAATATTTTTCCAAAAACATATTTTTTGTTATAATTAAATTTAATAAATTGTAATTTAATTTATTTAGATATTATTTATTT
This sequence comes from Pegoplata infirma, assembly GCA_963921195.1. Taxonomy (NCBI): domain Eukaryota; kingdom Metazoa; phylum Arthropoda; class Insecta; order Diptera; family Anthomyiidae; genus Pegoplata; species Pegoplata infirma. The sequence continues at coordinate 26,864 of CAWUER010000272.1, forward strand.
GGTATAAAAATAATTCCTTCCGCATCCCGCACGACCAACTCGTTCGACACATTCGTTTGCAATAAAAATTTCTAAAAAAAAAACGAGTTTTTAGAAAAAAACTAAAAACAACTACATAAATGAACTATTACTACAGTGTAGTATATATTTTGTATTTATTTTTTGAAACTACTACAAAAAAAAGTTGTTTGAGATTTTTTCACACAAAAACGACCGAAATTGTAGTTAAAAACAACAGCTACTACTTACTACACAAACAACCGTCATGTAGCAGGCGCGGATCCAGGAATTTCGTTTGGGGGGGGAGATTTTTTTTTACCAAAAAAATTTATGCAATCGGAAGGCAAAAAAGATTGGGTGGAAGCGGGGGGGGGGTGGTGTATGAACAAATTAAAATCCAAAAAAAAAATAAACTGAAAGTATTTAAATCAGACGCGGATTCAACCTTTTTACTCAAGAAATATTTTTCACGAGGGAATCCTGACGGCCCGATTAAATTCCTACGCAAGACCGTTTATAGTCAAAAAAGCGGACCTATACTCACAATCAGTCATAGCCAGTCACAAATGCGAAAAGACCCGTAAACGTCTATATAAAAATTCTAGTAGTAGTATATAAAAAACTTAAATATGTCGAAAAAAAAATTTATGTATTATTAGTTTTTAATTTACAAAATTTCACAGATGTTGATACATTTTTACTAAAGAAAAACTTTTAGATTCTAAAATAGTTTTCGTATAGAAAAATAACCCATTTCTGAAATATTTGCCTTTAGAAAAATGTTCAGATTCTATAACTTTGATATAAAAAAGTTCTTAAATTCTAAGATCGTATATTCTTAGATAATATTTCGTAAAGAAAATTATCAGATACTAAAAAATTACCAGTTTTAAAACATTTTATGAAGAAATTTTGATACACTTTTCTAAAACTTAAATTTGCAGCATTTTTTGATAGAAAATATTTACGGTTTTAATGTTATCTAGTGTTTTAAATTTCTTAGATTTTGAAACATTTTTCATATAGAAAAATTATTATTATTAGACACTTTTTAAAAGAATATTTATGTACATATTCAGATACACATTTCCTATATACAAATTCTCAGAATTTTCCAACAGAAAAATGTTCTGATTCTGAATGATTTTTCATACAAAAAATAACACAGCTCAACAAGAAAATGCGTATTGGATTCTGGTTAGCGATTTGGATAGAGTTTGTTGCGCTGAATCCAAATCCGGAGCCCAAATTTGTCTATCACGTCAGGATTTTGAGTAATTCGCGGTTAAAGTGCCGAAAAATTACATTTTTGACCCATTTTAAAAGCTTATAAAATAATATCCTGACATTCGAATGATTTGGTATCAAGCTCATTCAAAAGTTTGTAATTTTCTCTTAAAGATAAGATGATATGTTCTAAAAATTTTATTTTTTAAAATGGTAAAAAAATCATTAACAAAAAACCTTCCATTTTTTAAATATTTAGTTTATTTACACAGTGTTTTTTAACAAATTTACAAATTCATACGTAAATTTTAGATTTAACGCACTTGTTGCTAATGATTTGTTTACCATTTTAGAAAATGAAATTCCAAGAAAATTTTATCTTGTCTGAAAGAGAAAATTACAGACTTTCGAATGAGCTTGATACCAAGTTATTTGCATGTCAGGATCTTATTTTACACTCAAAAAAGTATGTCGGTAAAATCTACTACAAAAGACAGTTGTTTTGACTACATTTTGTCGTTGAAAAGGCGTCCACTACATAAACGGTAAAAACAACTGAACATGTTGTTGTTTTTAACTATTGATTTTCAACTACAAAATGTAGTAAAAACTACTACAAAACTGTTTAATACAGTTGTTTTTTCTACAATTGCCTGAAATTTTATTTAAAAAATTTCTTAAACGTTTATATGATTGATATTTATTTATTTAAAAAGCAATACATTTCAGTTGGTTGTATAGAATTTCGACATGATGACAATTTTTTGATGTATTTATCTGGAATTATAGAAGAAAAAAATTATATTAATAAAATGTTAAACAAAATAAATTGATTGTATTTACCTTTGTTTTTTTAATAGTTCATTTCAAATTTTCACCGCTACTGATCAAAATTTGTCTGGAATAAAAAAAAACGAAATGCTTTGGCAAAATTGATTTATAAAAAAAAAAGAATTAATTTGAAATGTTTCAAAAAAGTATGTACCTGCTCTGTTGTGTGTACAAAGAAAAGAAAGATGGCGCGCTCATAAGAAAACAAAACACTGCACACATTTTATTTTGTTTTTTTCCGATTGGTTTTTACGCACGCTTATGTGAGCGCTATATTATACACACTTGTTATCTCATTTATCCACTTATTTTCTTTCGCTCAAGAATATTTTTCCAAAAACATATTTTTTGTTATAATTAAATTTAATAAATTGTAATTTAATTTATTTAGATATTATTTATTTGGTACAAAAATAATTCCTTCCGCATCCCGCACGACCAACTCGCTCGACACATTCGTTTGCAATAAAAATTTCTAGAAAAAAACGAGTTTTAGAAAAAAAAACTAAAAACAACTACATAAATCAACTATTGCTACAGTGTAGTATATTTTTTGTAGTTATTTTTTGAAACTACTACAAAAAAAGTTGTTTGAGATTTTTTCATACAAAAACGACCGAAATTGTAGTTAAAAACAACAGCTACTACTTACTACACAAACGACCGTCATGTAGTAACTGCAATAATTTTCTGAGTGTATAGGCCTTCAAAAATGGTCAAAATGGGCCTTTTTTGACACTTTAACCGCGATTTTCTCAAAATTGTGACGTGATAGAAAAATTTGAGTGACGGTTTTGGAATGGGGGCACCAAAACCTATCAAATTTTTTTGGTTTCATCCAAAACGTAGCGACAAACCTTAGATTTGTAGAGCGGTGTAATCTTAGCTTCTGATATAGTTTTCTATAGAAAAGTTATAAAACATGGTTTCTATAAAAAAATTAATAGATCTTGATAACCTTTTCCTATTGAAAAATTCGCAAAACTCAAATTCTGAGACGTTTTTCTTGTAGAAGTTATCTGATTCTGAGATTTTTTTTGCAGAAATATTTTGGCAGATTCTGAAACATTTTTTCTAAGGAAAAACTCTCAGGTGCTGAGGGGGTTTTCTATAGAAATGTAATACAAAATTTTAAATAAAATTTGAGATAATTTTTTAATTGAAAAAATTCTTATATTCGAAGTCAAATAAGAATCAAAATATTATCTAAAGGTAAAGTCTAAAATTTTGAAACATTTTTCTATAAAAAATAATACTTTTTCCATAGGAAATAATAAGGAAAGTTATTCGGTTAGAAAATGTCTATGACTCTATCGCCGTTTTTCATATGCAATTTCTTAAATTCTGAAACATTTTATCCTAAGGCTACGTATGCGGACGTAAATGATCATCACACACATAAATCCCCGAAGCATTTTTTACATTCTAGTCATTTTTTTTTTCTATCTTTCCTTTTTTTCCTTTCCTTTTTCTTTTTTTTTCCTTTTTTTTCTTTTTTTCTTTTCCTCTCTTTTTTTTTTCTTTCGAAATCATTTTGGGGGGGGAGAAATCCCATTCTCCCCCCCCCTGGATCCGCGCCTGCATGTAGTAACTGCAATAATTTTCTGAGTGTATAATTTAAATAAATAAAAATAATTAAAAACATAAAGGCGTCTTTCTTTTTATGGAAAACCCAAAAAATCATAGGTAATTTTAAGCACTTTTCTAGTAAAAAATAACACCGCTCAACACTCATTTTCCGCACTCAAAAAAGTACAGCTGCGGTCAAAAAAATAGCACCAGTATTAAACAAAATTTTCTTCGTTGGATTTTTTTTAACGAGTTCAACTTATGCCACTTATAAGAGTGTGAAACAATATTACATAAGAAAAGCCTAATTTGGTTTTTTATTTTATTAAAAATTTTCAGAGTTTTTAAAAAAACTTCAAAAAGACTCACAAGGGAAGTCTCCCTAGTGTCACCCGCGGATCTTTATGGAATTGGTTTTATTTTGTAGATCAGAAAAAATAAAGGGACACGTATTTTTTTTTTAGCGGCCCAAATTCATATTTAGGGGGTAAAAAGGAGGGGGAAAGACAAGGCCATTTTTCAGTTTTTTTCGTTTATCTCCAATATTATGCAAAGAAACCTAGTCATGTTACATACCAAATGAAAGGTCTTTGGAAAACCTATCTACGTGTGCTAAGAACGTGTCCAAACATTCACAACTTTTCCTCATATTGAGTAAAATACCAAAGTTTTAGGACATTTTTGTTAATAAGTCGAAAAATATTAACTTCTTTGGCTCGTCGTTAGCACCACGAGATAGGTAATTTTAATACCTTTAATCTGATACCACACATGTCTATATTAATTTTGTTTAAATAAGCGTAAATCGTAAAAAACTGAAAAAGGTCAATTTCCCCCCATACAAATCGACCCCCCTAAAAATGAGTTTGGGCCACTAAAAAAAAATACGTGTCGAATTAATTTTCGTTCTTAACAACATATCCAAATTTCATGAAGATCGGAGGGTGACACCAGGGAGACTTCCCTTGTCAGTCAAAAAAATAGCACCACAGTAATTTTTGTATTAAAATTAAATTCTTAAATTTGAAAACGAATGGATTATGAATTCAGTATTGTTTTGATATCTTTAAATATTAAAAAAAAAATTTTGTCGAGTGCTCACTATTGACAATTACTTCTGTACAACGTTTTGGTACCGAATTCGCGAGATTTTGGGATCTTTAATTAGAAATTGAGTTCCAGATTTGCTGAACATCCACCCAAAGAGCTTCATTACAAGTTGGTTGTATTCGAGACACTCCCTTCTCTATATCTGTCCATTAACTATCGATTTGGTCTAGTTCTGGGGACTGACCAGGCCATTCCATCACGTTTACTTTATTGTCCAGACCCAATTTTTCGCCAATTTCCCTTCATGCTTTGAGTAATTGACGTGCTAAAAGACCTAAATTTGTGGAATTTGCTCAGAAACTTATGGTAACATTACTTTCTGGAAGATATAAACGTTAAGTGTATATCCACGGTTGATCTAGTCCAATATGTGAGCCATGGTCCAATATATGAACCCCACTACGCAGTAGGAAAATTTCCCCCACACCATAAGCACCATTTTAAGTTATTTTTGTTTCGAATTTTGGATTGTATTGCGCGGTATAGGGTCTCCTGATATAGGTATGTGATCCCATGTCTCCAAATAAGACAACAATGGATTCATTTGTCCATAGAACATTGATCCACTTTTAAGCTTGTCATTCTGAGTTAATGTTAGCAAACTTCAAACGACTTGCAGCATGCTTAAGTGAGAGTAGGCGCACTTTTCCGTATCTACAAGCGTTAATGTTGTTGTTTTGTAATCTTTGACGAACATTTTCGCCATTTGCTGTCCTTTTTTAGCTCTGGAGCTGCCGTAAATGGGGCTTTCTTCCATTGTCTTTACAAACACCTAACCACTAAAGGTGACAAACATCGCTTTTGACTAAGTTTTTTAAGCTCTAAAGTTATTTTTGTTGAATTTCCGATCATTTTATAAGCGCATCCAACCAATTTTCCTATTTCAGAATATGGTTTATGTTCAGAAATCATATTTTTTACAAAATCACATTTTTGAGGAGTGTAATTCTTTCCACGTCATATTTTTATAAAAATAAATGTCAAATTTTGTAATGAATTAAATTTTTAGAAATAAAAACTATCTTTTTTTAATATTTAACACTTTTATTTTAATAATTAAAACAATATTAATTTTTTTAAAGAAATTTTGTCATTTGGTGCTATTTTATTGACTGCACTGATTTTGAGTGTTTTTTTAAAATATCGATCATTAAAAAAGAACCGTTCACAATTTTTGGAAAAAGTAAAAACATTTAAGGGGTATATTCTTAGCATAAGAGTATTGCATATTTACTTTAAACGAATACGCACATAATATTTTGTTTTAATTGAGTGAATAGAGATGTTGTCATTGGTGCTATTTTTTTGACCGGCACTGTATGTCGGTAAAATCTACTACAAAAGACAGTTGTTTTGACTACATTTTGTCGTTGAAAAGGCGTCCACTACATAAACGGTAAAAACAACTGAACATGTTGTTGTTTTTAACTATTGATTTTCAACTACAAAATGTAGTAAAAACTACTACAAAACTGTTTAATACAGTTGTTTTTTCTACAGTTGCCTGAAATTTTATTTAAAAAATTTCTTAAACGTTTAAATGATTGATATTTATTTAAAAAGCAATACATTTCAGTTGGTTGTATAGAATTTCGACATGATGACAATTTTTTGATGTATTTATCTGGAATTATAGAAGAAAAAAATTATATTAATAAAATGTTAAACAAAATAAATTGATTGTATTTACCTTTGTTTTTTTAATAGTTCATTTCAAATTTTCACCGCTACTGATCAAAATTTGTCTGGAATAAAAAAAAACGAAATGCTTTGGCAAAATTGATTTATAAAAAAAAGAATTAATTTCCAATGTTTGAAAAAAGTATGTACCTGCTCTGTTGTGTATACAAAGAAAAGAAAGATGGCGCGCTCATAAGAAAACAAAACACTGCACACATTTTATTTTGGTTTTTTCCGATTGGTTTTTACGCACGCTTATGTGAGCGCTATATTATACACACTTGTTATCTCATTTATCCACTTATTTTCTTTCGCTCAAGAATATTTTTCCAAAAACATATTTTTTGTTATAATTAAATTTAATAAATTGTAATTTAATTTATTTAGATATTATTTATTTGGTATAAAAATAATTCCTTCCGCATCCCGCACGACCAACTCGCTCGACACATTCGTTTGCAATAAAAATTTCTAGAAAAAAACGAGTTTAAAAAAAAAAAACTAAAAACAACTACATAAATCAACTATTGCTACAGTGTAGTATATTTTTTGTATTTATTTTTTGAAACTACTACAAAAAAAAGTTGTTTGAGATTTTTTCATACAAAAACGACCGAAATTGTAGTTAAAAACAACAGCTACTACTTACTACACAAACGACCGTCATGTAGTAACTGCAATAATTTTCTGAGTGCGGTTTGAATTCTGGTGATCAATTTTAGTAGACTTTGATCTCCAGATTCCAAATCTGTTCTCCAAATTTTTCCATCACGTCGAGATTTTTAGTTATTCACGCTTGAAAATGCAAAAAATTACGATTTTTGCATTATTTGAAAGCCTGCACAGCAGCCATTCAGTGGAATACAAATCTGGTATAAAGCGAAAAAGTATAATTTGTCTATGGTCTCCAACATAGAAAACAATTTTTTTCTAATTATTGCGTTTGGTTGGGTTACACTTGCGTTTTAAAATGATACTGTTAAAATTGCCATTTTTGAAAAAAACGTAAGGTAGATAGATACCTTAGTTGTTTTTCTATATTTTTCAAAGAAAAACTAAAAAAATAAATATTTTATAAATTTAAGATTTCTGTGGTATTTTTCGTATAAACCGCAAAATATTTTTAATGGATTTAAAAGTCTATAAGAAAGAATGAACTTTTGCCTAAATTTTGAGCTCATCACAGTTAAGATTGATCATCTGGTTTTTGTTTTAGAGCCTTTTAAAAATGGTGGTTTTTCTAATTTTTTTCAAAGTGTTTTTTTAAAATACATGTTTGGCCAATAATAGTGCAACAACTTCAATTTTTTTTTGATCATATATTTGAGATTATAGTTCAATTCTACTCTAACGTTTTATACCAGATTTTTATTCCACCCAGTGGCTGCTGTGCAGGACTTCAAAAAAAGCAAAAATCGCGTTTTTTCGCATTTTCAACCGCGAATAATTAAAATTCTAGACGTGATGGAAAAATTTGGAGCACAGATTTGGAATCAGCAAGTCAAAATCTTTTAAAATTTTATATGAAACTCCAAACCGGAGCCAAAAACCTTTGATTTGTTGAGCCCTTTTTATTTTTTGCGTGTAGCTTTTCCCCATTTTTTCTAATAAAACTCTACTGTCGAGTCTGTTTATAGTCTGTGATATTACCTCGATTTGTTTTTGTGTGTAGCGGTTCTGGTTGGCGCTCCGACGATATACCATATAACAATTCTGAAATAATTATTAACATATAATAAACTTACC
>CAWUER010000273.1:0-106982 GCA_963921195.1 Pegoplata infirma
AATTTACCGAATTTCACACAAAAAAAACTTTGTCAAATTACTAGGAAAAGTCTCGTAATCCCATTTTACCAATATTTGACAGTTTTTCTTGTTTTGTAACAAATCGAAATTTACATTTTTTAATAATTTTACAATTTTTTTTTTGGTAATTTTACAAATTTTCAAGATAATTTTACAAAAAAATCTAATAAATTCACGAGAATTCCTTGTAATTTCAATTGAGCCGAAAAACTGTAAATTTGCAATTTTATTAGTATATTGCATGTAAAATTACAAAATAATTGGTAAAAAGCTTGTTAAATTACTAGGAATTCTCGTAAAATAGGAGGTCGCAAAAAATTTAGTAAAATTACGAAACCTCTTTGTAAATTTTATCGAGTCAAAAAATTTGTAAAAAAGTTACAAGTTTTTTTTTTAATTTTACAAGGTTTCAGTTATAGGTTTTTTGGACCACCTTAAAAAAAGTTTCATGATGAAATTTTAGAGATTAAAACTAACATTTTGGTAAATTCCCCACTCTTAAATCGTTAACGTGCTTAATTAATGATCAATAATACATTTATGCACATTTTTCTTGAAAGTCATCTTTTAACTTTTGTTGAACGAAGGCCTTACAAATCCCAAACAGCTATTTTACACAAAGTCAAAATAGACTGTTTTTCGCACATAAGTTTTTAAGCACATGGTGAAGTTTTTAACCCCATTTTTGTATTTTTTTTATACACTTTTTTATCTCTGGATATATTCAAATGAAAAATAAAATTTTTGGCCCTCTCGACTAAAAGTATTTTTCACTTAAATGAGCTCACTTGCTATATTTTAAATGCATTCCCCGCTTTTATGATTCACTTGCATATAAATTTCGTGAATTTAATAAGACATGAATTTTACCAAAGCACTTTTGCGATGTTTTAAATAAAATATTCCGTCCAATTGCACTACAAAACATCGAAAATGCGACTGCGACGTGACCTTATACAGTTAAACTTGGTTACAACGAATTTTCGGTTATAACGAACTTATTCTAAATTCGCGACGTTTTGACATCAATTTTCACACAAAATACTTCTTTTAAAACGAACTCGGTTATAACAAATCCTCGTTTAAAACGAAGTGCTTATTATGGTCCCAGGAATACAATTTTAAGTGTATTTACATTTTTAGAACAAACATCCATAAATATTTTTTAATGTGCGGCTATCATTTTTATTAAACTCACAAAAGATTTTACATTTTTGGTTTAAAATATAATTTTGATAAATTTATATTTTGAGGATGTCTATTCTGGCTCGAGGTCATTATTTTCTTTACTAATTAAAACCATGATATTCTCATAGCATAATTTTCAAGAAAATTATTTTTCTGTTTTAAATTTATTTATGTTGGTCATTTTTGCAAGAATTAATCGACACGTGTTTCGGAATTTGTCAGATTCCATTGTCCATTGCTACTTTGTAGTAAATCGTTTCTATTTTTGCTAAATAATCTTGACAATGGAATTTGACAAATTCCGAAACACGTGTCGATTAAGTCTTGCAAAAATGACCAACATAAATAAATAAAAAAATTCTTGAAAATTATGCTATGAGAATATCATGGTTTTAATTAGTAAAGAAAATAATGACCTCGAGCCAGAATAAACATCCTCAAAAAATGTTCTTATTTTATTTATTTTTCAAGTTTAAAATAGTGTAACTCTTAAGGGCCCCTGGAGGTGTCCTATTGGACATTTGTCCAAATTTAAGCTCGAAATTACGTTGGCTATAACCAGGCGTGAATACACGGGGGGAAAGGAATTTCCCCCCCCCCCCCCCCCCCCCCAAACCGAATTCGAAAGAAAAAAAAGGAAAAAAAGAAAAAAAAAAAAGAAAGGAAAGAAAAGGAAAGAAAAGAAAGAGAAGAAGAGGGAAAGATGAAATAATCTGAAAAAAAATTTCTATGAAAAAGTCCAAGATTTTGAAAAAATTTTCTATGTAAAATTTTAAAAGATTTTAAAATTTTTCTAGAGGAAAAATGTTGCGGAAATTTTTCTATATGAAAAATTTTGAGAAAATTTTACCTAGAATTTTCCAGAATCTCAAAAGTTTTCTTTAGAAAAATTGTGTTTAAATCTTACATTTTTTTATAAAAAAAAATAAGAAAATTTTCTTTAGGGAAAACTTGAGAATTTTTTCAAAAAACATTTAATAGAATTTAGACTTTTTCTATAGGAAAAATTATTAATCAGAATTTTTTAATTTTAATTTTAAAAAAATATTTTAAAATCTATGACTTTTTTGATAACAAAAATAACTCAGAATCCAAGTCTTTTCTATAAAAATTGCTTTAGACTCTGAGAGTTTTAGAAAAAATATCACAAAATCTAAAAAAATTCTAAGATTCCGACTTTTTTTTATTTGAAAAATGACTCAAAATCTAAAACTTTTTTAAAGAAAAAAATTTGGAGACTTAGACTCTGAGACTTTGTCTATGGGGAAAATGACTCAGAAACTAAAACATTTAAAAATGCAAACTTTTTTAATAGAAAAGTCAGAATCGAGAAAATTGCCTCCAAAAATTTAAAAAAGCATTCAAATTTTTAAATTTTCTACGCAATATTTTTTCAAACCCTAAAAATTTTGGTGTGGAAAGATCGAACCTTTTCTGCAGAAAAATAGAATAGAAAAAATTTTTAATAGAAGATTTCCATGGGGAAAAAACTCACTAAGTCTGAGAATTTTTCTTTACGAATTTTTTTTTTAAATATAGAAGTTTTTGGTGTGAGAATTGCATAAGTATCTAAGAATTTTCTATATGAAGGTGTATCAGAATTTAAAAATTTTTGTATAAATTCTGATTAATTTTTATTCAAAAATAAAAATCGTTGTATTCTAACTATAAAATATTATATTTTTAGGTAGGTATACTCTAGCTCGAGGTCATTATTTCCTTGACTTATTTAGACTTTGATATTCCCATATAATAGTTTTTTTTAAATTATTCTGTGAGAATATCATAGCCTTAATAAGTAAAGGAAATAATGACCTCGAGCTAGAATAAACCTACTTAAAATATTTAACATTTTAAAAGCTTTTCTGTATCAAAATGCCTCAGAACCTCAGAAGTTTTCTATAGGGAAAACGTCTCAGAATCATAAACTTTCTAATAGAAAATTAAGTCAGAATCTGGGTCTTTTGCTGTCAGAAAAATTCTTTAGAACCTGAAAATTTCTTGAAGTGACATTTTTCAAAATATCAAACATTTAAGTTTTTTTTATTTTAGGAATAAAGTTTTAAAATTTGAAAATGTTTCTATAGAAAAATCATAATTAAAAAATCATAAGAGTTCAACAGTAAAAAACCTTATCCAATGATTCAAATTCGACCTGAAGTTCCCTGCAAAAAAAAATCCCAAGATCTGGATCCGCGCCTGCTGTAACTGGTATAAATTTCACTGCAATCGATCCAACACTTACTGAATGGTTGCATTAGTTTCAATAACATCGATTTAAAAGCACTGTGTAATGCGATAAAAAAATTTATTTTTTTAAATATTTTTTTTTAATATTTTTAATATTTTTTTATTTTTTTTTTATAATAGGTCCATTTTTTCAAAAAACCCAATTTTGGTCCACGATGCGGGAATAGATGATATAGACTGATTCTGATCATTTTGGTTGTAAAATGCTTGCATTGTCTTGTACCACCATTTCCGCAATATTAATAGTTGATCTGAGCACTGTGTTGGAATAGGCACTAATAGGCCTAATCCCCGTATATGATTAACTCAATTTTTAAGCCCACTCTATCGTGATTCGCTAGTCGTACACACCGGTAAGTCAATTTTCGTTTTAAGTAAACTTCTGTACAACTTTCGTTTCACAATAGTTGTTAAATTGTTAATCAAAAAAGTTTGTTTCTTAAGTCTTTTGTTTTAATAACTAAAAATTCTGAAATATCTTCAAATCAGCTATACTATTTTTTTTAACCACAAAAAAAAATTATAATTAACCTACTTGATTGACCATTAACATTTAAAACAAAAAACATACATAAATTACCCCCAAACTGTGAAAAAAAAAACGTATAAAAAAACGATCACAAGATTTTTTGTCAAACTGTCAGTAGTTGTTGTTGGTTGTTGTTTTTAAACATATAAATGTTTCTTTTCAAATTTATTGTATATTCCATTTAAATAATTTACAACTGCAAAACAGTCGTCACTTCAATCTCCAAAATTGAAAAAAAAAAAAAAAAATAAATGTAACAAAATGGGTGTGTTTGACGTGCAAGATTTTCTGTTTCTTGTTTTATTGTACACACATGCAACAACGTGTATTCAATTGTATGTCTATTTTAATTAAGTGTCTGCCACATGTAATGACTACACATGTAGATGCAAGTAGAAAAAAAAAATACAAAAGTGTTACCAAAAATGGTGGTAAGGAGTCTTTTTTTTCTTATAATATAAAAAAACGCGACTTTTTTCGTTTGATTTAAATCTGACACGTATTTCTGAGTACAACATTAGAAGCAACACATTAAAAAAAATGTGACATTTTGTCAATCTCAGTTGTTTGATATACAAAAAAAAAATTGTCTCCAACAACCAGCATTATTTTGCATAGAATAAAACAGTAAGGATATTCAAAACAAGAATTTTATTAAAAATAAAATTAAGAGTGACAAAAGTTTACACACAATATCATATCTGTGGCAATAGTTCATAATTTTTATGTATGGCGAAACATTTTTTTTTCGATTTTGAACGTCCGCACAGTGCCACATTTGGCCAATCTAGCACGACAAAAATCAAAAAAAAAAAAGTTCCCCGATTTTTATGATTTGTTTGTATGTTGTATAAAACTGTCCTAATAACACGGAAATACTCATATAAGAACTATAATTCTATTCGTTATTAAGATGTGGGTGCATAAAGTTGCATCTTGTAAAATCCTGAAAATAGTGTTCATTATTTCGCATTAATTAAGTCGATTTTAAAATCTTGTAACTTTTTAACAAAAAAAGATATTTATACACTCTTTTGTGGTAATTTTAAAGAATATTTAAAGGCTTTAAGTCATATCTTTTCTTCTTTTTTTAAGAAATTTTTTCTATTTTTTATTAAATTTTTACCATAATAAAAATTTTTGAGAAGAAAATTATATATTTATTTTTTTTGATGGAAGAGAACTTTTGTGTTTGGTCTCTATTGGTCGCCGGACTTTTTCAGACATATTGACCAATATCCATAGTACTTATTTCAACGGCTAACTTTTGCGACCGTCTGCGACGCCGACTACAGTGGGGCGATATGTAAACCTTGTTTTTACATATTTTTTAAACATATTTTTAAAAAGTGGGCGTGGCAGTTGTCTGACCGCCCCCTTTTTTTGTGATATTATTTCTACAGTAATTGAGAGTATATATACCAAGTTTCAAGAAAATACAACCAAAATTAAACATTTTTTAAAAAGTGGGCGTGGCCGTTAACTGGCCGCCCATATTTTTCGTAATGTTGTTTTTGAAGTTAAAACAAAGATTTATACCTAATTTCTAGTCAATATAAATAAAATTGGATTTTTGTCGTCCTAGATCGAGATATCGCTATTTGAAATTTGAAAAAAAAATCAAAAAATTTATTTTCCTTGACCTTTTCATATAGCTTGAGACGATCTTTTATGTAAACTAAATTTGATTCAAATCCACTTATTTAACGCGTGGCGCCTCTCCTTCAAAATTTTAGATTTTTGGTAATTTTCTACCAAAAATTTGGATTTTTGAAAAATTATAGTAGTAAAATATAACTTGCGATCCACTATTTTTATTAATTTTGGCAAGCTGAACACGAATATCGAAAAAATTCTTGAATCATTCGAAGAGTTCACCAACCCTATCTAAAAAAAACAAAATTGTTGATCAAAGAGCTCTTGGGTTAGAATGATCGGTTTGGCCTAAAATTAATTTTTAATGAAAGTTAAAGGGTAAATGAAAAAAATAAAATTTTAATTTTTAATTCCTTGACCGTAGGAAAAACCGCAACTTTTTTGCAAACTTCATATAGCGATATCTCGAAAACAGTGTGACCGATTTTAAAATTTTTTTAATATAAAAGTTTTTAAATATTCGTGTTCCGTGAATCACAATTAAAAATTGTTTTTTTTTTTGTTATTTTTTTTTTAATGTATAAAAATCTCAAATTTTAAAACGCCCTAATGTACATTAGGGTGGCACGCATAAGGAATTTTTCGAATTTCGTCGACTGGGCAAATATGGTTTGTTTTGGTCTAAAAATACATTGTTTTAATTTTTAGCCAAATCGGACAAAATAAGGTCGTGCCTTTGGAGGGTAAAAGTTTCCGCAAAAAAAATGTTCCCAAACAAACCAAAAAATTTGTTTTCGAATTTCTATTTTTTTTTAATTATCATTTGACTTGATTAGCTTATTAACGACAAAAATTTTATTTTGGTGGGATAAACCCTCCCGCTTCAATATAGATCCGAAAAATTTTATAATTTGTTTATACCCTCCACTCTGGTGGTAGAGGGTATATGAGGAGTTCCGTTTAAGACTTAAATTTTGAGGTAAAAAAAATGTGATTTTTGTTTTGATTTTGACATCGATGAAAGTTGGCATAAATATTAGAAGCTATTAAAGAATAATAAATTCGTTCGCGTCAATTAAATCGCGCAAGGGGGTCAAAAGTTATGGCGGTTTTAAGATTTAGCGGTTTTAAAAATCTTAAAAATATTTTAAAGATTTTTTTTTTCTACACATTTGTTGCATGCGTTATTAAAACATGCCAGGATATATCATTTCTTTTAAAATATATGATAATAATTTAACTCTTTAATGACAAAACGATTAAAAAAAAATATCTAAGTACCTAAAATCGCGATGTATTCGCGGTAAAAGAGAAGTTTCACAATTTTTTATAACATATTTAGGCAATGCGCGTTGGTATTACTGAAAAAAATCACGAAAAATCGTATCATTTTACCAGTACCCAGCAAAACTTTGGTAATGGGTAGTGATTATATAACACATTACCAGGTAATGCATATAACTTATTTGTAGCATTATTTTATGATGTCTTACCAAACATTTGTTCCACAACGTATTATTTTCAAATGAAAAATAATGCATTACTAATAATTTGCTACGTAATGCATGATTATTGGAACAAATGTATTTCATATTTGTTATTTCTAAACATTAAATCATGGATGACTTATATTTGGTTACATTATGTATTATTTGAAAGTTTGAAATAATGTATTATTTATAATTGGATGCATAATGCATTACAATAACATAAAAAAATAAATATTTTATAAAAAAATGCATAACCCGGGTGAAAATGAGCATGTATGTTCATATATGATGCATGTATGGATGTCCATACATGTGCATATCCGTAATTTGAGGTTACATGTACATTAATGATCATACATTGTCATACATGAATTTGTATGTACAATTTTTTTTTTTTCATAAAACGTCTATTAATTTAAATTTTTTCAAATATAAATAATTTGTATTAATTTATGACACTGTTTTTTTAATAAAAACCAACGAATATTTTAAAAATATACTTTATGATACTTTAGGGTAATCAAAGCTTCGAAGAATTAACCACTTTTCGAATGAATTCACAAATAAAATACATTCGATTTTAATAGTCACTGAATACAATTATCTTTAAATATCAATATTTCTTGGAATGGATTAGATTTTTACCAGTGTTGGCAACCGATACCCACCTAGAATAACGGTATTTGGCTATTGTACCGCAACCAATAAAGATATGGACATTTTCAAAAGCAATTATGAAAGCTGATGAAATTTCTAGTATTTTAAATGTGTCACTTCGTGTTTCTACCGGTTCGTTGTCGAAATATAGGTCAGTACCTTTATAATACCGTTTGAAACGGTATTATAACGGTATTGGCCTATATAACTAAAACGAACCGGTAGAAACACGAAGTGACACATTTAAAATACTAGAAATTTCATCAGCTTTCATTATCGATTTTGAAAATGTCCATATCTTTATTGGTTGCGGTACAATAGCCAAATACCGTTATTCTAGGTGGGTTTCGGTTGCCAACCCTGATTTTTACCATTAAATCGAATTCTTGTTTACGAGAATTTTAAAAATTGAATGCATTCTTTATTTCATTTTTTTATTATTCATGAGACTTAAAAATCGAATTTATAAAAAATTACGCATTCAATTTCATGGTCAAATGTAAAAGAAATCGAATGCGCATATTTTAAAATCAAGTGTAAAATCATTCGATAAATTGTGATTAAAGTTTAATTCAGAACACCAAATCTAATTAAGGAATGAAATCCTTCGCAGCTCTTATAGTAATACCGTCAAAGTGTTCGCATTTTCTTCTAAATTTGGTTGTTTACGTTAGTGCCGTTCATATTCGCCTATAGAATACAAAAATTATAATCAATCTTGATGATGTATGATCATTATTGTCCGACCGAAAGACTTTTTCAGACTGAACCCATACATGAATTTCGTCCAATTTTGCAAAGTTTTGCCGAACCCAACCTTAAAACAAAAATGTTTTTAAGACATGTATGCTATGCAGATGCGTAGCATATATGAAGGTGTATGACATATACCTTTCCACACATAGTTGCATACATTTACATATATGGAATATTACATTACGTGTGTATGTTCATATATGCTCCCATATATGACATACATTTCCATATATTGTTCATGTACTATCATACAGGGTACCATGTATGATCATGTATGAACATACATGTTCATTTTCACCCGGGAAGTTAAAACTAGATATGGGCTCACGACAGGAAATTTCTAACCACACACACTCACGAGCATATTTTATCTACTTACACTCGCTTACAATCACGTGAGTAAATTTAATACACAATTACTTTTTCACTACTCGTAACACCTTATATATTATCTTCTGGTATGCTATATTATTTCATTTCTCGTAACCTATAAAATATCATATATTTTACACCTTACTCGTATTCTTCGTTATAAATTTATGACTTATTTTATACCTTACTGGTATTCTTTGTGATAATGTGTATGCATTACTTTGAGTCTCATCGCCTGTTAAAATCATCAATGCTGCAATGTATAAAATATGAGATCCTATACCTTATTTTATACCTTATTTGGTAATCTAAGTTTTGCTGGGTAGTTTAAAAAAATCGGTGATGCTTTTTTATAACAAGAAAATTTTATATCAAGTAATCATCAACGTTTTTTAACCCGCCTCCGATTTTATGATGACACATCAAGTGGGCTTTCATTTAAAAAAAAAAATTTCATCCGATTTCGTGTAAGATCAAAACAGGTTTAGATAAAATCATCGCGCTTTCCGCTCAGAATGGCTTAAAGTAAAAAGTCAAAAAGCAAATCAGTTCTACTCGTTAAGGCACGTCTTTTGGTGTATTAAAATGAACATGATGTATTAATTGCTTCTAAAAAAAATAGGAAACAAATTTGCAAATTTCGCACAATTTTCAAAAATGCCACAAAATTTTTGCAATTTATTTTTTATAAACCCGCCAGTGGTTTTTATACCATCCACTCTAGTGATAGAGGGTATATATAAGTTTGTCATTCCGTTTGTAACACCTCGAAATATTGGTCTAGGATCCCATAAAGTATATATATTCATGATCCTCGATCGATTTTAAGACGATCTAGCGATGTCCGTCCGTCCGTCCGTCCGTCCGTCCGTCCGTCCGTCTGTCCGTCTGTCCGTCTGTCTGTCTGTCTGTCTGTCTGTCTGTCTGTCTGTCTGTCTGTTGAAAACACGCTAACTTTTGAAAGACTTTACGGAGGCTCCTGAAGTTTGGCATATATGTTGGGCATTTACCTGGTCAGGTTGGTATTGCAATCCAGCGAAATCGGTCCAGTGGTTCAAAAGTTATAAGCAAATGAGTGAATTTCGGCAAGGGTTTTTTTGGAATTTACGAGATAAAACACACGGTAACTTTCGAACGGCAATTCTGAGGGTGCTGAAGTGTGGCATATATATTTGTCGCTCTTCAGGTCCGGATCGTTTTAAATTTCAGCCAAATCGGTCCAGTGGTTCAAAAGTTATTAGCAAATCCGTAAATTTCAGATTCGCCTCACCTTAAATTCACGTGTTGAAAACCCGTTAAACATGTTTTAAAAACATTGGTAAGTCACAAAAATATTTTACATCGCATTTTTGTCATTCAAAAATATTTTTACACTAAAAGAAAAAAAAAAATACACTCGAAAAAAATTTTACACTCAAAAGAAATTTTACACTCAAAAAAAAAAAATTAGTAAATCATTTTTTTTTTTCAAAAATTAGTTAAAAAATTATTTAGTTTACACTAAAAGAAAAAAGAAATACACTCGAAAAAAATTTTACACTCAAAAAAAAAATTTACACTCAAAAAAAGATTTAGTAAATTATTTTTTTTTTTTCAGAGATAAGTGTTAATTTTTCACTCTAGAAAATTTACTATAACTTGAAAAGGGCATTGTGGAGGGTATCCATAGATTCGGCCAAGTCGAATTTAATTTTTCTACTTGTTTTTATGTAAACTCACAAAAAACTCGGTTTACGCAAAAGTCCTCCAAATTTCTAATGAAACCGCGAATGTGTCTCGCGAAAAACTGGTATTTGAAAAAAATTACGTTTTTTCTTTCGAACTTTGATCTGCTGAAACTCCTTAACTGTTCGTGGCACATTAACGGGATTAATTCAGAAATGTTAAGAATTACAACAGCTACCAACTCTAGTTCAACTTTTTTCCCTGATCAAAAAACCTCGAAAATTTAAAAACTCTTAATTTTTGGTTTCAAAACTTAACCGTCTTATAACTTCTTACCAAGCGATGAAGCATCTATCAAACCAACATTAAAATAATCTCTTATATGTATGTACTGACTTTGTGTTATGCCGGAAAAGATTGAAATATAAGGAGAACTTATAAAAAAACGGAAGAAGGTAAAAACTATGGATTGTTTCAAGCCATTTTTATCGATTTTTCAACTTTAACCCTCTGTATCTTTTACGGATAAAGTGGGGTAATTCTTATATATTGCGCAGTGATGGTTCAAGGTATTGTTTACACAACTGCATTTACAGTTTTTCTAAATTCCAAAAACTGACGGTTTTTTTAAACATTTATTTTAGTTTCACTGAGTTGAAATTTAACAAGTAGAAAAGTTAAATTCGACTTGGCCGAATCTATGAATACCATCCACAATGCCCTTTTTAAGTTATAGTAAATTTTCTAGAGTGAAAAAATAACATTTTTGATTAGAAATATTTTATTTTGTTTAAAAAAACTTTTTTTTTTTAACTAATTTTTGAAAAAAAAAAAAAATTTACTAAATTTTTTTTTGGGTGTAAAATTTTTTTTGAGTGTAAAATTTTTTTCGAGTGTATTTTTTTTTCTTTTTGTGTAAAAATATTTTTCAGTGACAAAAATGCGTTGTAAAATATTTTTGTGACTTACCAATGTTTTTAAAACCTGTTTAACGGGGTTTCAACACGTGAATTTAAGGTGAGGCGAATCTGAAATTTACGGTTTTGCTAATAACTTTTGAACCACTGGACCGATTTGGCTGAAATTTAAAACGAACTGGACCATAGGAACGGCAAATATATATGCCGCACTTTAGCACCCTCAGAACTGCCGTTCGAAAGTTACCGTGTGTTTTATCTCGTAAATTCCAGAAAAACCCTTGCCGAAATTCACTCATTTGCTTATAACTTTTGAACCACTGGACCGATTTCGCTGGATTGCAATACCAACCTGACCAGGTAAATCCCCAACATATATGCCAAACTTCAGGAGCCTCCGTAAAGTCTTTCAAAAGTTAGCGTGTTTTCAACAGACAGACAGACAGACGGACAGACGGACGGACGGACGGACGGACATAGCTAGATCGTCTTAAAATCGATCGAGGATCATGAATATATATACTTTATGGGGTCCTAGACCAATATTTCGAGGTGTTACAAACGGAATGACAAACTTATATATACCCTCTATCACTAGAGTGGAGGGTATAAAAAAGATTTTGTGATATATATATTTAGAATATATTTATTCGATTAGAGTTTTATTCTAGTTCGAGACCCAAAAATATTTCTATATATGATATTGTCATAATAGAGTATTTTTAATTTATTGCTTTAAATCTGTACTGATCAGTTTCATCCCCACTAAGGAATCTTCAGCAGACTTTAGAGAATCATCGTTGGTCAATCAAACATCAAACCAGACATAATATTTGATATATTTCACAAGTTATTTGAGAAATACTATTTTGAAGATCCGAAATCTGTTTTCCAACAAAAATAACTCTTTTAAAGCAAAAATTGTATATACTAAATCACCATCGGTAATTATTAATATATGTGTTGCTGTTATTTTACAATAACAACAGTGCCTAACCAAACAATAGTGTTGGTAGGATAAGTCGTACTAAACCTTGTGTTAAATGTTGTTTTTTTTTTTTATTTTTATTTTTAGTATCAAAAAGGTACATAAAAATCAAATGTATTTATTCGGCCTTTATATATGTAAATATATTCGATTAGAGTTTTGTTCTAGTTCGAGGCCCAAAAATATTTCTATATATGATATTGTCATAATAGAGTATTTTTAATTTATTGCTTTAAAAAAGTTACTCATCTCATAGTATATCATAGTATATATATTAGAATATCTTAAATATTTTTCTCTACAAAAATGAACAGAATTCTGATATACATATTTTTTTTTACAAAATAATTCATAGAACCTAACATATTTTTTCTGTAGAACAATTTTCGCAATATTTTTTCTATAGAAAAATATCTCAGATTCTGATATTTTTTCTTTAGAAATTCTGATATTTTTTTTTAGAAAAATTCTAAAAATCTGAAATATTTTTCTATAGGAAAAAATATATCAAATTCTGTGAATTGTTTTATAGAAAAAATATCTGAGATCTTTTAAAAAGTTTTCCAATAAAAAATATCTCAGATTCTGAGAATTTTTGTAGAAAAAAATTTTTCTATAAAAAAATTCTCACAATCTGAGATATTTGTTCTATAGAAAAATTTAACTTCAGAATCTAACATATTTTTTTTTATAGAAAAATTCTAAGAATCTGAAATCTTTTTCTACAGAAAAATTCAACAAATCTAAGATATTTTCCTACAAAAAATTCTTGGATAAAATCTGAGATATTTTTTTTTTGATAAAAAGATTTTTAGAATCTGCACGGTTTTAAATATTTGTACTTGTCTTCTAATGACACTATGACGCCAAATGAAAAATTTTGCCATATTAGGAAAATGGATATGAATAAGAAATGTCCTTTCAAAACGTTATCAACAAAAAAAAATATAAATGATATTAAAGGATAAAGTTTTCAAACGACATTACTTAACTCATTTTTTTCTTACTTTTAAATATTAAAATGGAAAAACTAATGGGGATCCTCCTCTTTCATTTGAAATCACTAGTGACATCCTAGGAAAAGCACAAGTTTTTAAAAAATATTTTACAAAAATTTAATCCTTTAAAACTTTGAAGTACTTTTAAAAGGAAAAAGATTCACGAAATCAAAAACTGTGAACGCAGTTTTACTGCATTTAGTAGTTGCAAACGCATATTTTCCAGTTTGTGTTTAACGATTCTTTTTCCTTTTTATCGGACGGTGTAGTTAGGAAAGAAAAATTCCTAAAATTTAAAAATCCGTAATATTTAAAAATGAAAAAGTTGTTGCTGTACTTACCATTCACATATGAAATTGCCACATATTTTTCTTAAATATTAAGAACTAAAATATTTTTCGTGTGTGAATAAAAGCTTTTGCTGAAGATTTAATTTTATAAATATCGATATGCATAAATTGCATTTAAGCGCTGCTTTTAAGATTCGCTCCATTTTCATATTCAATAGATATATTTTCTTTATTTATTCTATTTATTACCGCTGTTTTATTTACGTTGCAACGATCAGAAATTTTATAATATTATTTTAATTTTTATTTGACAATTTCAATTAATTTTTTTTAAATTACACATTTAATTTTTAATTTCAAAAATTAAACACAAAGTGTGTACTATAAACTTATAAAAGGTACTTTTTATAAAAGGTACTTTTTATAAAGGAACCTTTTATGAAAGGTACTTTTTATAAAAGGTACTTTTTGAAAACGGTACAACATTTTCGGAAAGTTTTTGTTCCAGAATGTTTTATTTCACTAAAGGACCCTACATTCTAAATTTCAAGTTTGAATGAAATTTCAGTAAATAAAGAAAAATACCAAAAGTACTTTTTTACCCATTTTACCTCAGTAGAATCAACATTGGCAAAACCCGAGCCTTAGTCGATCTTTTTTCCGGAAGGTGAACCGACATTGCAAATTTCCATTTTCTAGTACCATTATTTAAGGAAATATAAAATGTAACAAAAGTATATATTTTTACCCTTTTTACCCTATTAGAAAAATCATTGGCAAAAACCCAGCCTTAGGGGATCTATATTCCGGGAGGTGAACATACAGTCCAAATTTCAAGTCTATGTGACAATTTTTTAAGGAAATATAAAAGGTGCCAAAAGTACAGATTTTTTCCCCTTTTTCCCCTCTTAGAATCAACATTGGCAATAATCCATCCGTACTGGATCTATATTCTAGGATGTGAACATACTGTCCAAATTTCAAGTTTCTATGACCATTATTTCAGGAGATATAAAAAGCACCAAAAGTACAGTTTTTTTACCCTTTTGACCCCCTTAGAATTAACACTGGCAAAAATCCAGCCTTAAGGGATCTATATTCCGGGAGGTGTGCATACAGTCCAAATTTTAGGTTTCTATGATCATTATATCAGAAGATTTAAAAAGTACCAAAAGTAAGTTTTTTACCATTTTTACCCCCTTTCCATTGACTAAACTCCAGCCATAGTGGATCTATATTGCGGGAGGGTAACATACAGTCCAAATATCAAGTCTCTATGACCATTATATCGGGAGATATAAAAAGTACCAAATGTACAGTTTTTTACCCTTTTTACCCCCTTAGAATCAACATTGGCAAAAATCCAGCCTTAGTGGATCTTTATTCCGGAAGGTCGAACTACAGTCCAAATTTCAAGTCTCTAACTTCAGTGGTTTTGGCTGGGCGATGATGAATGTGTATATCAGTCAGTCATATTACTCTTTTATATATATAAATTTTCCGGATTTGGGCGATTTTTGCCATAAAGTTTATTTCTGTCTTTTATTATTTAACAAAATTTATTTTTTTAAATGAAAATATTTTTTTTTTTAAGAAATCTCAACAAAATTGAATTTTGGCGATATTTTACATCCAATTTGGCGACAAAGCCAAAAAAAAGTTTGGCAACCCCGTTAATATGACGAAGCAAAAAATGGACACACACCTGCTATATAAAAATAACTATTAATTTTTTTATTATTACTTAACGAACTTTTTTTTTTAATTAAATTTAGATTTTGTTTAACATATTTTAAAGCTTTTTTGTAAAGATTTTTTTCCTTTTTCTCAGTTTTTTTTTTCATTTCCGTTTTCTTTCTTATGTATCACACAAAAAATGAGCTAATTTAGGGTTATGTTGAAAAAAACTATGAGTTTTTCAGTAATTCGCTCATAACTTTTAAAATACTTAACCGATTTAAAAAAAAAATACATCAGTTTTTGCCTGGGAAAATTACGCAACTTTTGGTACCCCAAGCGTTTAAATCGGTTTCGGAGTTTTGCCAAAAACGTGATTTCAACAGACAGACAGACAGATGGACGGACAGACAGACAGACAGACGGATATCGCTAGATCGACTTAAAATTGATCAAGGATTATGAATATATATACCTTATGGGGTCCTAAACCAATATTTCAATGTGTTACATACGGAATGACAAACTTATATATACCCTCTATCACCAGAGTGGAGGGTATAAAAACACTGGTCCTTACCACAAGAAAACAAAAAGTCTATTTTAACAAAAGTTTTATTTAAATTTCAAATTTTCAATTCATTTTTTGAAAGTCGATTTTAAAAACAAAAACAATTTGTATGGAAATAAAATTAAAAGCTCATTTTAAATATATTTTATTTTCCTATGGTAAGGCTGAATTTGTATGGAAATAAAATTAAAAGCTCATTTTAAATTTATTTTATTTTCTTGTGGTAAGGCTGATTGTGTTTATATTTTAAAAAATATATTTATCATACTAATATATTAATCATACTACAGAATGTGCGTAATTTTTAAATTTTTGTGTTTAAACTACATTTTTAAACACTTCATGCTTAATTTTAGGAGTTTTGTGTTATTTTACATAAAAATTTACCCACTTGATAGTAGTAATTTTACAAGGATTTGTTAGAGTGTTGTTTTTAATTATTTGACATGATTAGCTTATGAACGACAAAAATAAGTACTTAGATCAGAATTGATGATCGACTGTCTTTACAGAAACAATAATTTTTCTACTTGTTATTTATTACAAGCTTCATCATATTGATGACACGTTACATTGGACGAAAATTCATGCAACATTTCATCACATTGATGTAGCTTTTCATCAATAAGAAAAAAAAAAATTTTTTTTTGGTTGTACATATAGGTCTTGTTAAATGTACAAGTTTTTCACAATTTTTTTTTTTTTTAAAGAAAATGTTAAAACTAAAATAATGAATTTATGGTTTTTAGTGCATAGGCCAGGAAATCGCAGGAAGCTTACAATTTTTTCTGGTTTCACAGGAAATTTAGCCATCCCTTGTTTACGCGGAATGTTAAAGTGGGTATACCCCCTTAAAAAAGTACAAAAAGTAACGTGAATACCCTTTTTGCTTAACAAAATAAGTTGTAATTTTTTTGTACTATTTCAAAACTTTAAGTACAATTTGTTGTACTTGAAATGTTTAAAGAAAAACTTGTTGCATTGTAAATTAAAAGTGTTGAAATGGGCACGGCCTCTACTTTTTTAAATAAATACGGGTGGGTGTTATTATGATTTAACACTTTCGCTGGAATATTGACAAGTTTTCATATTCGCAAATTATGACTATAATAATAAAAAGAAAAAAAAAATAGGAAAAGATATATTAAACAAAAAATGATTTGTGTGGGAATGTGTTGTTATTAATAGTTTAATTAAAAAATAAATTTTTATAAAAAAGTTACTATCTTTTAAGCACCAAACATTGGACGGGTTGAAAGAAATTCAAAATTTTATGTCAGGACTTCATAGAAGAAACTTTCCGGAAGATTTTATTAATTTTTGTCTAAGTTTGATGTCAATCAGTCCAACGGCTCTCGAGTGTTCGAAGTTTGTACCCAGAACAAACATGATTTTAAATTGATATGATCAGTAAAAATTTATTTGTGAGGAAACCATGAACTTTTCAATTTAAGGGAAAATATTTTAAAATCTATAAATATAATGTGTCAAAAAACCTTATTGAAAAACTTAAATATTATTCAGAATCAGAGTTGGGCACGAATTATTACCATTGAGTTTTCATTATCATTAATTTGTTCAATGTTAATGATTTTTTATTTTCATTATAAATTCTTTACACAATGTTCATTTGTTTACACATTGTCAATGAAATCGAATTTTTGATTTCATTTTTAATGTTAATGAAATGCCCCATATACATTTTTTTTTATTAACAAATGAAAATTCGAATGAAAATTAACAAATGAAAATTTATGACAACTTTAAAAATATAAAAAAAAAACTATTAATTTTTTAATTCTTTGAGAAAATCGGTTGTTTTGCTACGTAAGCAAAAGGAACTGTCTTTAAAAAGCGCTTTGTTCGTCAAGAGGGGACCCTAATACCCAAGATCCGATTTTGCCCATTCACGCAATTAACCAGCCAATGATCATAACGTCGGTGCTCCAACCGGAACTGGTATGTGTATTTTAAAATTTTTTGAAGAGTCTTTAATAACAGCCAAATTTGTTACTTTTGTGCTGTTTTTTTTAAATTTAAATTAATATAAAAAGAAAATTTGCAATATTATTTAAATATTTATGAAAGAAATATTGTTTATAAGCACCGCGAAAGGTCAAAATAAAGCCGATTTGTAAGCCTCTCCAAAAATTTTTGAAAAACACATACTAGTTCTAGTTGGCAACCGACGATAAGATTTATTTGTGGCAAGTTTCAGGCGTCTAGCCTTTTTAGATTGGAATGCATCGTGCTTTCTCAGACGGACGGACCTCGATAGGATGTCTCAGATTCTGAGACGGATCTACAGAAAAAGTCTTAGATTCTGAGACCGTTTTTACAGAAAAAGTCTCAGGTTCTAAGCAATTTTTTCTATAGAAAAAATTCTCAAGTTCTGAGGAATTTTTTCTATAGAAAAAGTCTCAGATTCTGAGACATTTTTTCTATAGAAAAAGTCTCAGATTCTGAGACATTTTTTCTATAGAAAAAGTCTCAGATTCTGAGACATTTTTTCTATAGAAAAATTCTCAGATTCTGAGACATTTTTTCTATAGAAAAAGTCTCAGATTCTGAGACATTTTTTCTATAGAAAAAGTCTCAGATTCTGAGACATTTTTTCTATAGAAAAAGTCTCAGATTCTGAGACATTTTTTCTATAGAAAAAGTCTCAGATTCTGAGACATTTTTTCTATAGAAAAAGTCTCAGATTCTGAGACATTTTTTCTATAGAAAAAGTCTCAGATTCTGAGACATTTTTTCTATAGAAAAAGTCTCAGATTCTGAGACTTTTTTTCTATAGAAAAAGTCTCAGATTCTGAGACATTTTTTCTATAAAAAAAAGTCTCAGATTCTGACATTTTTTTCCATAGAAAAAGTCTCAGATTCTGAGACATTTTTTCTATAGAAAAAGTCTCAGATTCTGAGAAATTTTTTCTATAGAAAAAGTCTCAGATTCTGAGACATTTTTACTATAGAAAAAGTCTCAGATTATGAGACATTTTTTCTATAGAAAAAGTCTCAGATTCTGAGACATTTTTTCTATAGAAAAAGTCTCAGATTCTGAGACATTTTTTCTATAGAAAAAGTCTCAGATTCTGAGACATTTTTTCTATAGAAAAAGTCTCAGATTCTGAGACATTTTTTCTATAGAAAAAGTCTCAGATTCTGAGACATTTTTTCTATAGAAAAAGTCTCAGATTCTGAGACATTTTTTCTATAGAAAAAGTCTCAGATTCTGAGACATTTTTTCTATAGAAAAAGTCTCAGATTCTGAGACATTTTTTCGATAGAAAAAGTCTCAGATTCTGAGACATTTTTTCTATAGAAAAAGTCTCAGATTCTGAGACATTTTTTCTATAGAAAAAGTCTCAGATTCTGAGACATTTTTTCTACAGAAAAAGTCTCAGATTCTGAGACATTTTTTCTATAGAAAAAGTCTCACATTCTGAGACATTTTTTCTATAGAAAAAGTCTCAGATTCTGAGACTAAGATTTTCTATAGAAAAAGTCTCAGATTCTAAAACCTTTTTTCAATAGAAAAAGTATCAGATTCTTGTACATTTTTCTATAGAAAAAGTCTCAGATTTTGAGACATTTTTGCTTCGGAAAAAGTTTCAAATTCTGAGACACTTTTCTATAGATTCTGAGAAATTTTTTCTTAAGAAAAGTCTCAGATTCTAATACATTTTATCTATTAGGAAAGTCTCAGATTCTGAGACATTTTTTTCACCTATATTTCAAAATTTGTTATTATCACTTTATCGTTTTCTTTAAAAAAATATTTCCAAGAATTCAATGAAATTTTTGTTTTTCATTATCATTGATTAATTGGTAATGATTTTATTTTTCATTATCATTATGTAAAAAATTGATAATGAAAATTTCATTTCATTTTCATTGTGTAAATGATAATGATTTTTTAATTTCATTAACATTGACCATATTCAATGACAATGAAACACTCAATGATAATTGAAAACAATGCATTAGTCCCATCTCTGTTCAGAATAAAAAATAATTATTTTAATAAAATTATTTAAAAATTTACTATTTTTTTCAAATATAACAGGTTTATAAAATGATAAATTTTATTAAACAGTTTTTTTTTTTTTAAATTTATGACACTAAAAATTAAATTACAATTTTGTTTTTTAAATGCAAATATTTACAGAAACTTAACAAAAAATGTCTTTTATATCTGGCTAAGACAATATAATAACAGGCTTAAGTTATTATAGATTACAAGCCTAAAGCTGAATTTTAATTAAATATTCAATGAAATATTCCATGGAATTTAGAAAAAAAAAAACACCAAAAAAAAAATAAATAATAAATGATAATAATGAAAAAATAACAAACACCACAAAAAAAAAAAAAAACACAAAATCAATCAATTTTTACAACAAAATATTTAAATTACATGGCACAATATCAAAAAACCAGTAGGGTTTCGTTTAAAAAATAAGCCTCTTTTTGGAATATTTTACATTATTATTATTTTTATTTTTAATAATACACTTTTTTTTGTTAACAAATAAATATAAGCTAATTGTTCTACATTTTGTTTTTTCATTAAATTTGAACTTCATTCACTGTGACTATTCAGTTGTCTTGAGGGCAGTTGCTAATAAATAGTACAGGGTACTAATAATTTGGACCATTCAATGGCCGCTTATAAATCTCGTGACCCTAAGAGGATTTTAAAAGGGATTACAATTGGGGTAATTAAAGAACAATTTTGTAGTTTTCTTAAAAAAATTGCAGCGCGGTCAATAGAAAAATAAAATAAAATAAAATAAAATAAAATAAAATAAAATAAAATAAAATAAAATAAAATAAAATAAAATAAAATAAAATAAAATAAAATAAAATAAAATAAAATAAAATAAAATAAAATAAAATAAAATAAAATAAAATAAAATAAAATAAAATAAAATAAAATAAAATAAAATAAAATAAAATAAAATAAAATAAAATAAAATAAAATAAAATAAAATAAAATAAAATAAAATAAAATAAAATAAAATAAAATAAAATAAAATAAAATAAAATAAAATAAAATAAAATAAAATAAAATAAATTGTCGTTCCCCAGGCCTAGATCGTATTGAATTTCAGCCAAATCGTTCTATTTGTTCAAAATTTATTAGCAAAACCGTGAATATAAGATTAGTTTCACCTTAAATTCACTTGTTGAAACCTTTTAAACATGTTTTAAAAACATTGGTAAGACACAAAAATATTTTAGAACGAGTTTATGTCACTCAAAAATATTTTTACATTAAAAAAAAAAAAAAAAAAAACACACGAGAAAAAAATTTTACATTAAAAAAAAAATTTCAAAAAAAAATTTAGTAAATTATTTTTTTTTAAATTACTTTAAAAAAAAATTTTTACACAAAATAAAATATTTCTAATGAAAAGTGTTACTTTTCACGTTAGAAAATTTACTATCACTTAAAAAGGGCACTGTGGAGGGTATTCATAGATTCGGCCAAGTTGAATTTAACTTTTCTACTTGTTTCTATATAAATTATCTCAGATTCTGGGATATTTTTTATAGAAAAAGTCTAGGATTCTGAGAAATTTTTTTAATAGAAAATGTTTCAGATTCTGAGATATTTTTTCTATAGAAAAAGTCTTAGATTGTGAAACATCTTTTCTATAAAAAAAAGGCTCAGATTCTGAGACATATTTTCTATTGAAAAAGTCTCAGATTCTAAGAAAATTTTTTCTATAGAAAAATTCTTAAATTCTTAGACATTTTTTTCTAGAGAAAAAGTCTCAGATTCTAAAACATTTTTTCTATAGAAAAAGTCTAAGATTCGGAGACATTTTTTCTTTAAAAAAAAAAATCTCAAATTATGAGATATTTTTTCTATGGAAAAAGTTTCAGATTCTGAGACATTTTTCTTATAGAAAATGTGTCAGATTCTGAGACATTTTTCCCATAGAAAAAGTCTCACATTCTGAGACATTTTTCCTAACGAAAAAGTCTCAGATTCTGAGACATTTTTCCTATAAAGAAAGTCTCAGATTTTGAGACATTTTTCCTATAGAAAAAGTATCAGATTCTGCGACATTTTTCCTACATAAAGAAATTTTTCCCTTCAAAAAAAAACTCACCGTCTTCTGAGACATTTTTCCCATAAGAAAAGTATCAGATTATGAAATTTTTTTTCTATAGAAGAAGTCACGGATTCTGAGACGTTTTTTCTATGAAAAAGGTTTCAGATTTTAGGAAATATTTTCTATAGAAAAATTCGCGGATTCCAAGATATTTTTTCTATAGATAAAATCTCAGATTTTCGGATATTTTTTCTACAGAAAATGACTGAGACTCTGAGACATTATTTCAAAAAAAAAATTTTAGATTCTGAGATATTTTTTATACCCTCCACTTAGTGATAGAGGGATATATAAGTTTGTCATTCCGTTTGTAACTCATCGAAATATCGGTCTGGGACCCCATAAAGTATATATGGGGCATTCCATGCCAAATCACTCACTTTTAGGCCCGACTCCCTTCGATTAATTTTATTTTTGGATATGTTTTAGTACGTATTAAATGCAACTTGCAGCCAAATTTTCAGCCTTTTATACCAAGGTGGTGTTGAGTAATCAAATTCAAAATGGCGATTTTTTCCAAAAAATGAAAAAATTTAAATTTTCAATCAATTTTGACCAGTAGAAAATATAGATATTTCAAAAAAAGTTGGACAACGTTTTGTTGGTATTTAAATGTAGTTTTAGAAAAAAAATGTGAAAAAATTATTCGAAGTAATTATCACTTATTTTTTGACGTTTAAAAATTAAAATCGACTTTTTGAAAAAGTCCGAAACCTTCGATTTTTTTGTAAAAAACTATAAGAATTCTACTCTAAATTATGCAACTTTTAAGCCATAACTCGAGATGTGATCACAATTCTTTCTATTTTTTTTTTAATTTTTAAAATTGCACCTTTTATGTTTTGGCTCTGATTTATTTTATATGGAGCTCCAAAAAAAAAAAAAATGGTAGATACTGACCCTAACTTACCCTAAATATATTCATTTGGAGGTAAATATACGTCTCACAAAAATTTGGGACGATCGGACATGTGTAAGGCGCTTAGCATGGTCCTTGAAGTTTAAAAAACGGATACAAGGAAAAATATGAATTTTTTTCTGTTTTCGCAATTTCTTTGGTATTTTAAGTTAAGTTTTAATTCAAATGATTACAGAATTATGATGTGGAGTAAAATGCCTTTCTAATAAGGTACTAAAAACTAAAATCGGTTGAAAATCAGCCAAGTTATTACAACTTCCCCAGGCATCTAGCGTGTGCCATACAACTTGATTTTAAAAAAAGAGGCCCTTTTTTAAATTTATTGAAATTTTCTACTGTAATAACATTTTTTCATTATTCATGTTTCAGTGTAATATTTTTTTGACTTTTCCAAATTTTAAAACAAAAAAAAATATTTTTTTTTTTTTTAAATAGAGATTTCAAAAGGGTGTGGAAAATGCAGGCATTTTTAGCACTAATTTAAAAAATGTTAGCAAAACACAATATGAAAAATACTTGTCATCTAATAACATTTGAACTTGAAGAATAAAAAAAATGTTATTACAGTAGAAAATTTCAATGAATTTCAAAAATCGGACTGTATTGATTAATTAAGTTGTCTGCCACACGTTAGATGCCTGGGGAAGTTGTAATAACTTGGCTGATTTTAAACCGATTTCGGTTTTTATGACCTTAATAGAGAGACATTTTACTCTACATTTCAATTCTGTAACCATTTGAATTCAAAATTAACTTAAAATACCAAAAAAATTACGAAAACAGAAAAAAATGCATATTTTCCCTTGTAATCCGATTTTCAAACTTCAAAGCCGATGCGGCACGCCTTACCCATGTCCGATCATCCTAAAATTTTCTGAGACGTATTTTTACACCCAAGTTAATATATCTAGGGGAAGTTACGGTCAATATTTACCAAATTATTTTTTTTGGAGCACCATATAAAATAAACCAGACTCAAAAAAAAAAAAGTGCAATTTTCAAAATTTGAATAAAAATAGAACGAATTACGATCACATCTCGAATTATGACTTAAAAGTTGCATAATTTAGAGTAGAATTTTTTGACATTTTAAAAAAAAAATCGAAGGTTTCGGACTTTTTCAAAAAGTCGATTTTAATTTTTATACGATAAAAAACAAGTGATAATTACTTCCAATAATTTTTCATATTTTTTTTCTACAACTACATTTAACTACCAACAAAATGTTGTCCATCTTTTTTTAATATATCTATATTTTTTACTGGTCAAAATTGATTGAAAATTTAAATTTTTTAATTTTTTGAAAAAAATCGCCATTTTGAAAAATTGATTACTCAACACCACCTTGGTATAAAAGGCTGAAAATTTGGCTACAAGTTGCATTTAATACGTACTAAAACATATCCAAAAATAAAATTAATCGAAGGGGGTCGGGCCTAAAAGTGAGTGATTTGGCATGGAATGCCCCATATATTCATGATGCCCGATCGATTTTAAGACATTCTAGCGATTTCCGTCTGTCCGTCTGTCTGTCTGTGGAAAATGCTATCACGGACAAAATATTGCACAGAGACGACTGAAACTTAACAAATTTATTGGAAGTTCTCCCGAGAAGTTTGGTATTACATTTGAGCGATATCGGATCAGCGGTTCAAAAGTTATGAACGAAAATGTAAGCACACCTCAAAAATTTGAGTACATTCAACATAACCTAAAAATACAAAATGCTTTAATTCGGCTTCTGGTTGACATATGTGAACATAATTGAACACCAAATGGTATTTTAATAAGTACAAACATATTTTTTGACAAAAAAAGAAAAAAATCGCGTATTTTTTTTTTTCAAAAGTAATTTCCTTTTAAATAAATTTTTTTGCGATAATCTTTTTGAAATTGTGGAGGGTATCACTATATTCTATAGACAAAGTTTCAGATTCTGAGACATTTTTTCTATAGAAAAAGTTTTAGATTCTGAGACATTTTTCATATTGAAAAAGTCACAGAGACATTTTTTCCTATAGCAAAAGTCTCGACTATGAGACATTTTTCCAATAGAAAAAGTACAGATTCTTATAGAAAAAGTCTCAGATTCTGAGACATATTTTCTTTTTAAAAAAGTCTTAGGTTCTGAGATATATTTTCTTAAGAAAACCACTGAGATACTGTGAAAAAAAATTTATAGAAAAAGTCTCAGATTCCAAGACATTTTTTCTAGAGAAAAAGTCTCAGATTCTGAGATTTTTTCCTACAGAAAAATTCTCAGGTTCTAAGAAATTTTCCTATAGAAAAAGTCTCAGATTCTGAGACATTTTTCCTATAGAAAAAGTCTCAGATTCTGAGACATTTTTCCTATAGAAAAAGTCTCAGATTCTGAGACATTTTTCCTATAGAAAAAGTCTCAGATTCTGAGACATTTTTCCTATAGAAAAAGTCTCAGATTCTGAGACATTTTTCCTATAGAAAAAGTCTCAGATTCTGAGACATTTTTCCTATAGAAAAAGTCTCAGATTCTGAGACATTTTTCCTATAGAAAAAGTCTCAGATTCTGAGACATTTTTCCTATAGAAAAAGTCTCAGATTCTGAGACATTTTTTCTAAAGAAAAAGTCTCAGATTCTGAAACATTTTTTCTATACAAAAAGTCGCTGATTCTGAGACAGTTTTCCTATTAAGAATCTGAGAAGATTTTTCTATAGTAAAAGTCTAATGGTGTTTTCTTTTCTGAACAAAAAATTGTGCATTGTTAAAATGTTTACTTGTAAAATGTTGACATGGCCCTGAAACGATGTCGCATTTCTTTTCCTCAGAAAAGAACACAAAAAATGCTGTTTTGTACACAAATTGCCCTGATTTGCTGGTTCGATGGATGTGTTTTTCGCTTATATTGCCGACAGCTCAAGTTCAAATCCCGGCGATGGCCATCATATATTTTTTTTATTTTTTTTTTTTGCTTTAAATTATTTTTTTTTTATTATTTAAACTTTTTAAAAAAAAATAACAAATTTAGTCGATTTTATATGAAAATTTACTTTTTTTTTTTTAAAAAATTATTAAATTATTAAAAAAAAAAAAATTATTAAATAAAAAATAATACGTAATTGAATAAAAAAAAAATACCAGAATAAAAAAAAATTTGTCCGTACCGGGATTTGAACCCCGGACCTCCAGTGTCAAATGCCACGACACATCCTCTGCACCACAACAGCACCAGTAAACTTGTTTGCTTAATTTGAGTTTTGCTACATGAGAGAATATCAGGGCAATTTTTCACCCCGTCATTTGATTTTGGGGGTGAAAATATGCATTTTTTACATCACGGGCAGGCCATATTTTGAGAAAAGAACATAATATTTTTTCAAAAGTGTGCATTTTTTTTAGAAAAGAACACAAAAAATTCAAAGAATAAAAAAAATTTGACAAAATGCTACATTTTTTGCCAGAAAAAAAAACGCCATAAGATTCTGAGATATTTTTTCTAAAGCAAAACTCATAGAATCTGAGAAATTTGTCCTATAGAAAATGTCTCACATTCTGAGACTTTTTTCCTATAAGAAAAGTCTCAGAATCCGAGAAATTTTTCCTATAGAGCTATTTTCTATAGAAAAAGTCTCAGATTATTAGACATTTTGTCTGTGGAAAAAAATCTTATATTCTGATATATTTGTTCTATTCAAAAAGTTTTAGATTCTGACACATTCTTGTATAGAGAAATTCTCAGATTCTGATACGTTTTTTCTATGGAAAAATTCTCAGATTATGAAAAATTTATTTTGTTGAAAATAAGATGTAATATGTCTCAGATTCTGAGACATATTTTCTATTGAAAAGTCTCAGATTCTGAGACATATTTGCTAATGAAAAATTCTTAGATTCTGAGACATATTTTCTAAAGAAAAAGTCTCAGATAGTGAAACAATTTTTTCTAGAGAAAAATTCTCAGATTCTGAGACATTTTTGCTATAGAAAAAAGTCTCAGATTCTGAAACATTTTTCCTTTAGAAAAAGTCTCAGAGCTTGAGAATGTTTTTGTTTTAAAAGTCTCAGATTATGAAACACTTTTTCTATAGAAAAAGTCTCAGAGTCTGAGACATTTTTGCTATAGAAAAAGTCTTAGATTCTGAGAAATTTTTTCTATAGAAAAAATCTCAGATTCTAAACATTTTTTCTATAAAAAAAGTCTCAAAAAAAGTCTCTTCGTAATCTTCCATAATGTCTTGACCGGCTACTGTCCACTATAACAAATAAAAATATCAATTCCAAATGGTTAACGCCTTTTGACTAGGCCTTATGCCAAATAAATATAACAATATAACACCCCTCCTAGAAAAATACAACTGAAAACAAAAACCGAAATACATTGTTAACAGAAAAAAATGTTACCGCCGCTACATCATTCTTTAGAAATCAATGTAACAGAAACACACAGAAATAGCAATACAAAGTGTATTGTTTTCATAATCAACTTGAAAAAAAGCCTAACATTAAAAATACAAATATTATTTATTTTTTTATTTTTGCAGAGGTTTTTTTCTTAAGAAATTTGGATCATAATGTAGCTAGCGCCTTTATTTAAAATTAACCCTAAAATGTAAAAAAAAAATAATAATTGATTGCGGGACTTCAGGAACACTCAAGTGGATCCTTAAATAAAACAAATTTAGTTTATAAGCGAAAGCTTAAAGCTTTTAAAGTTCTTCTGCTAAAAGTCAAACAGGGTTTGGTAATAATGATAGCATTTGTAAGAAACCTGGCTCAAAAGTTAAGTTTTTAAAATTTTCGGAAATTTCAGGCATTTTTCCAATACTGTTCCATATACCACCTTAGGGTTAACTTAAAACTTATCCATTTTAACCTACAGTACATTTATTTCTTCATCTTTGTGTACTTCCATACATTATTAGCTGGTGTTATGGCAAAAAAAAAAAGGGCAACAATAGCCAAAATATTTAGAGCATTGACATTTGATTGATGTTGGCACGGGGTCAGTTTTTATGTTTTAATTTTTTTTTCTGTACGTATTTCTTCTCGTTTCAAATGAATGATGAAAACAATAGATTAATGTTATATTGAGTTATTTTTTTTAGTTGGTTGAAAAATTTCAAAAAGATTTTTGTTGGGTGGTAACTTTTGTATCTATTTTACATACATAAATTACCTTTTGAAGTCATAATGTAAATTTATGTTATTGAAATATTTTATATTTTTTTGTATTTTCGTGAATAATTTGGCAATAAACTAATCATGGCAATATTTTTTAAAATAATGTTTAAACCATTTGAGTAATTCACAAAATTGAAGAAAATGAAATACTTAAGAAACGAACTTGAATTTGTTATTTGTATTATGGGGGATGGAGACTGGTATTAAATTATATATTTAACATTTAATTTTGATTTTTATGAAGAGAAATGTTTATTAATCTTAGATTCTGGAACATTTATTTTATTAAAAAAAAATCTCAGAATCTTTTAAAATTTTTCGTTGTAGAAAAAATGTCTCAGAATCTGAGATTTTTTTTAAATAAAAAATATTTCAGAATTTGAGAAAAATATCTTAGAATCTGAGACTTTTTCTTTATAGAAAAAAATGTCTCAGATTCTGAAATTTTTTCCATATAGAAAAAAATTTTTAAATAGAAAAAATGTCTCCGAATCTAAGACTGAGACTTTTTCTATATAGGAAAAATGTCTCAGATCTGAGACTTTTTCTATATAGAATCTGAGACTTTTTTTATAAAGAAAAAATGTTTAGGAATCTGAAACTTTTTTTATAAAGAAAAAATGTCTCAGAATCTGAGACTTTTTTTATATAGAAAAAAATGTCTCAGAATCTGAGACTTTTTTTATATAGAAAAAATATCTCAGAATCTGAGACTTTTTTTTATATAGAAAAAATGTCTCAGAATCTGTGACTTTTTTTATATAGAAAAAATATCTCAGAATCTGTGACTTTTTTATATAGAAAAAATGTCTCAGAATTTGAGAATTTTTCTATATAGAAAAAATTTCTCAGAATCTGAGAATTTTTCTATATAGAAAAAAAATGTCTCAGAATCTGAGACTTTTTCTATATAGAAAAAATGTCTCAGAATCTGAGACTTTTTCCATATAGAAAAAATGTCTCAGAATCTGAGACTTTTTCCATATAGAAAAAATGTCTCAGAATCTGAGACTTTTTTTATATAGAAAAAATGTCTCAGAATCTAAGACTTTTTCTATATAGAAAAAATGTCTCAGAATCTGAGACTTTTATGTCTCAGAATCTGAGACCTTTTTTATATAGAAAAAATGTCTCAGAATCTGAGATTTTTTCTATATAGAAAAATGTCTCAGAGCCTGAGACTTTTTTTATATAGAAAAAATGTCTCAGAATCTGAGACTTTTTTTATATAGAAAAAATGTCTCAGTATCTGAGAGTTTTTTTATATCGAAAAAATGTCTCAGAAACTGAGACTTTTTTAATATAGAAAAAATGTGTCAGAATCTGAGACTTTTTTTATATAGAAAAAATGTGTCAGAATCTGAGACTTTTTTTATATAGAAAAAATGTCTCAAAATCTGAGACTTTCTTTATATAGAAAAAATGTCTCAGAATCTGAGACTTTTTTAATATAGAAAAAATGTCTCAGAATCTGAGACTTTTTCTATATAGAAAACATGTCTCAGAATCTGAGACTTTTTTTAATATAGAAAAAATGTCTCAGAATCTGAGACTTTTTCTATATAGAAAACATGTCTCAGAATCTGAGACTTTTTCTATATAGAAAACATGTCTCAGAATCTGAGACTTTTTTTATATAGAAAACATGTCTCAGAATCTGAGACTGTCTCAGAATCTAAGACTTTTTCTATATAGAAAAAATGTCTTAGAATCTGAGACTTTTTCTATATAGAAAAATGTCTCAGAATCTGAGACTTTTTCTATAGAAAAAATGTCTCAGAATCTGAGACTTTTTTTATAGAAAAAATGTCTCATAATCTGCGACTTTTTCTATGGAAAAAATGTCTAAGAATCTGCGACTTTTTCTATAGAAAAAATGTCTCAGAATCTGAGACTTTTTCTATAGAAAAAATGTCTCAGAATCTGAGACTTTTTCTATAGAAAAAATGTCTCAGAATCTGAGACTTTTTCTATAGAAAAAATGTCTCAGAATCTGAGACTTTTTCTATAGAAAAAATGTCTCAGAATCTGAGACTTTTTCTATAGAAAAAATGTCTCAGAATCTGAGACTTTTCTATAGAAAAAATGTCTCAGAACCTGAGACTTTTTCTGAGAATCTGAGACTTTTTCTATAGAAAAAATGTCTCGGAATCTGAGACTTTTTCTATAGAAAAAATGTCTCAGAATCTGAGACTTTTTCTTTAGAAAAAATGTCTCAGAATCTGAGACTTTTTCTATAGAAAAAATTTCTCAGAATCTGAGACTTTTTCTATAGAAAAAATTTCTCAGAATCTGAGACTTTTTCTATAGAAAAAATGTCTCAGAATCTGAGACTTTTTCTATAGAAAAAATGTCTCAGAATCTGAGACTTTTTCTATAGAAAAAATGTCTCAGAATCTGAGACTTTTTCTATAGAAAAAATGTCTCAGAATCTGAGACTTTTTCTATAGAAAAAATGTCTCAGAATCTGAGACTTTTTCTATAGAAAAAATGTCTCAGAATCTGAGACTTTTTCTATAGAAAAAATGTCTCAGAATCTGAGACTTTTTCTATAGAAAAAATGTCTCAGAATCTGAGACTTTTTCTATAGAAAAAATGTCTAAGAATCTGAGACTTTTTCTATAGAAAAAATGTCTCAGAATCTGAGACTTTTTCTATAGAAAAAATGTCTCAGAATCTGAGACTTTTTCTATAGAAAAAATGTCTCAGAATCTGAGACTTTTTCTATAGAAAAAATGTCTCAGAATCTGAGACTTTTTCTATAGAAAAAATGTCTCAGAATCTGAGACTTTTTCTATAGAAAAAATGTCTCAGAATCTGAGACTTTTTCTATAGAAAAAATGTCTCAGAATCTGAGACTTTTTCTATAGAAAAAATGTCTCAGAATCTGAGACTTTTTCTATAGAAAAAATGTCTCAGAATCTGAGACTTTTTCTATAGAAAAAATGTCTCAGAATCTGAGACTTTTTCTATAGAAAAAATGTCTCAGAATCTGAGACTTTTTCTATAGAAAAAATGTCTCAGAATCTGAGACTTTTTCTATAGAAAAAATGTCTCAGAATCTGAGACTTTTTCTATAGAAAAAATGTCTCAGAATCTGAGACTTTTTCTATAGAAAAAATGTCTCAGAATCTGAGACTTTTTCTATAGAAAAAATGTCTTTTTCTATAGAAAAAATGTCTCAGAATCTGAGACTTTTTCTATAGATAAAATGTCTTAGAATCTGAGACTTTTTCTATAGAAAAAATGTCTCAGAATCTCAGACTTTTTCTATAGAAAAAATGTCTCAGAATCTGAGACTTTTTCTATAGAAAAAATGTCTCAGAATTTAAGACATCATAGAAAAACGTCTCAGAATCTGAGACTTTTTTTATATAAAAAAGATGTCTCAGAATCTAAGACTTTATAAAAAAAGTGTCTCAGAATCTAAGACTTTTTCCATATAGAAAAAATACCATTATTTTTCTATATTTATGTGTTAACAAATTATTACTTAAAAAAGAAAAAAAACTTTCTATAGTAATAATTTTTGTGTTGTATATATTTTTTTTTTGAAAATTTACTGTCATAATATTTTTTTTTGCCAAACATTTAAGGAAAATCTATGAAATACATGATGAAAAAAAGATATTAAAAAAAAAGTTTTATGAATTTCCTCTGGGGCTATTTATCACCTAATAAACTAACAGTATAAACATTTATCAAGAGACCAAACTAAAATATTAGAATTAATTCTTTTGATCGTTAGGCCGAATCTGCAAGACTAAATTGCCCAGACTCGCTGTGTAAAGTGTTTTCAACAATGTAAAAGTGTTAGAAGATACACACAAATCATAAACATTGTAAATCAAATATAAATAATAATGCATTTATAACCATAAAATATGCATTATTAGCTTTGCTAGAGGTCAGTTAGTTAGTGTTAGAAAGGCAGACACATGCTAATTTGTACGTTTATACTTTACAAAGTTAAAGACTTGCAACCCGAAGATTCTAATAGACTTAATTAATTTGCTAGGAAATTATAACGAAAATTAAGGGTGGTTTAAGTGATGAAGTCCAACATGTGTTTCATAAATCAACATTATTTTTTAACATATTGTCAAATGTTTGGGAACCTTAGGCTTTGTTAATTCTCATTTAGCAAAAAATATTTAAATTGAATGCTCGGAGTCTCAGACATTTTAACATGATAATGTTTTTAGGCTGGTGTCTAATTTTAAAAAAGTTGCACCTCAGTTTGACTATATAAGCTAACAATTAACGAAAAAGAAAACAAGAATTACTATTTTCATTTTCTTAAAACAAAAAATTTTAATAACTTGGGTTTGTAATTTGGATAATAATTCACCTCGTGGTGAATAAAACCGTTTTTCACCAGCTGGTGAATAAAAAGTAACACAATTATTTTTCAACAAAAATTTTTTTTCCATCATTTTTTTTTTTTTTATTAAATTTTTTTTTTTTTCATCAATTTTTTCCCCCATCAATTTTTTTTCCATCAAATTTTAATCAAATTTTTTTTTTCATCAATTTTTTTTATCATATCTTTTTCATCAATTTTTTTTTGAACAAAAATTTGTTGTTTTATTTTTTTTCATCAATTTTTTTTACATCAAAAAATTTTTCTTTTCATCAAAAAAATTCATCAAAAAGTTTTTTTCATCAAAATTTTTCACCAAAAATTTTGGGTTCGTTAAATTTTTTTAAACATAATTTTGTTTTTCGTGAAAAAAATCATATTTTTTTACCAAAACTACTTTTTCACCAAGTCTAAGCTTTTCACATAAAAATTTTCC
Source organism: Pegoplata infirma (assembly GCA_963921195.1). Taxonomy (NCBI): domain Eukaryota; kingdom Metazoa; phylum Arthropoda; class Insecta; order Diptera; family Anthomyiidae; genus Pegoplata; species Pegoplata infirma. The sequence goes on from CAWUER010000273.1 coordinate 32,968, forward strand.
ATTTGTTTATCAAATGTACATAAAAAAGTGAGAGTAGTATATTCTTTGGTGCCGAATCTTTCATACTCTCCAAAATGTAAAAACACTTTTTGGCTCTTATTTTTGCACTCACTTACGAAATGTACAGCTCTTTTGGTTTTTTAATGGGGTCCTCGACTGATATTTCAATTCGTTTTGCATGGAATAGCAAAGTAATATAACATTATTTTTTTTCAAAAAACTTTGCCTTGGCAAGTACACCCAAATCTTCCGCAAAACATTATCATGATTTAATGTTTTTGGCAAGAGTACAAAATTCGCAGACATTTTCCCTTTCCTTTTTACCCATCTTATTCTCAGAAGAATTTTCAGATTTTCCCTACAGAACATTTTAAGATTTTTCCTAAAAAAATGCTCAGATTTTTCCTTTAGAAAAATTGTTAGAATTTTCCTTTAGAAAAATTGTTAGAATTTTCTTAAAGAAAAATTCTGAGATTTTTCCCATAGAATTTCGCAAACTATTCCTATAGATAAATTACCAAATTTTTCGTTTAGAAAAGTTTTCGTATATTTTCTAAAGAAAAATTTTGATATTCCGAGAATTTTTTCATATAGAAAAATTTTAAGATTTTTAGACATTTCTCATAGAAGAATTTCTGTAAAAAAATTTCTCCTATAAAAAATTCTCATTTTTGTCCGTTAGAAAAGAAAAAACTTTAGAAAAATCCGCAAATAAATCCTAAATAAAAAATATATTTTTTATCCTAATGAAAAATTCTCAAAATTTTCGTATAGGCTTTATTTTCATATTTCTTTACCACCGTCCCCGTGGATCCGTGCTTGTTCTATCATAAAGTTCAGTGTCAAAAAATATCGTCTATAGAGATACCAATTCATCCGTATGTATGGAATGAATACTTGTTAACATATTTATAAAATTAAATATACCCGAGTAAAAAAAAGTTATATGACGCAATATTTAATTTTATATGAACAGATCTGCTTTTATGTAAATCCATATTAATTTTGATCCGAAAATTGGCGGATCGAATATTATACGATTATATCAAATTCTTTTATTTTTGATAAAATAATATCAAATTTGATTAAGTTTGATCCCAAAAATGGGTCTATCTAATTGTATTAAATCATATCTTATCTGTTAAAATTAGATAAATTTTTATATAATTAGATGAAATCTGGTAAAATTTTTTGGAATCCCGAGTAAAAATTTTCTGGTCTAATCATATATAATTTGATACAATCTTATATGAGTTAATATGCTTCCGTATAAATTTATATAAAATTGTATCTATCACTTTGATACGGTTGATCCACTTTATATGGTTAGATATTGCTCCATATATGATTAGATTCGTATTTTGGTTTTGCTCATCAAATTATATAAAAATTGATATTATAAGATCAATTTGATCTAATTAGATTTGACCAAATTCAGGATCAAATTGTATCAATTTTTATATTTTTTGACCTAAAGTAATACAATTAGATATTATTTGATACAACCATTTTACGGATCAAATTAGATCTATTCAGTAAAATTAGCATAATATTTTTACTACCCGAGTAAAAAAATTAATCTGGTCCTTTATGTTATTATACCCTACACCACACTGTAGTACAGGGTATAATGAGTTTGTGCTGATGTTTGTAACTACCCGAAATATTGGTCCTAGACCCACCTTTAAGTATACCGATCGACTCAGAATCACTTTTTGAGTCGATTTAGCGATGTCCGTCCGTCCGTCCGTCTGTCCGTCCGTCCGTCCGTCCGTCCGTCCGTCTGTCTGTCTGTCTGTCCATGTAAACGGTGTAAACACGATACAGGTCGCAATTTTTAATCAGTTGACTTGAAATTTGAAACTTAAGTCTCTCTTGGCCCAAGGACGAAGCCTATTGAAATTGGAAAAAATCGGTCCATATTTAGACCTAGCCCCCATACAAAGGTCCTCTTTAGTTTTGGCTCAAATGACTCTAATAACCGTATTGTAGAAGGTATCGCTTTGAAATTTGGATGGTAAACATGTTTTGTCTTCACATATCATCATTCCGAATTTCAAAGAAATCGGACCAGTTCTTCTTGTAGCCCCCATACAAACCACCTTCCCGATTTTCACATAAATGTCTTAAATTTCATGAAAATAGAAAATATTTAATTAAAATTTTGTTTGTGTATGTTAAACGCGTACTTAAATAACCTTATCAAACCTGATAATCATCGGACCAGTTTTGGACTCAGGCCCCTTGTGAAAATTTCGCCCGATATTCAGTTAAAGCGGTTTATTGTCAACAAATAGAAGCCTATTTCACTCAAATTTGATTTGTGAGTGTTTTCTTCACTTATTAAAGGTTTTACAACATATAGATCTAATCGATCCATGGGACCCATTTTCCGGGAAACCTTGGTGTATGGTATTATATGGTCGGTCTTGACCGACTATAATTTTCTTACTTGTTATATCTTAATTAATCTGGTAGCAGCTCTTAATTGATCTAATCTGATCTCAAAATTGGCTGTATCAGAAATTATCTAAAATTGTCTAATAATATCATATATGATATTATTATATTTAATTAGATCCGAATTTTGGTATAATGTGGATTTGTAAAATTGTATCAAATTATATTAAAAATTATATAATCTGATATTTTATAAAAATTTTTTAAAAAAAATTTGGACCATAAATTTTAAAACTTAAAACAAATATTTTATGTAGTTATTAAACTTATTTAGGGTTTTTTTCTTTTGGGTTATATTAAAATTAGAATTAGCAACAATCTTCCAAGTTTTGTTTTTTAATCGTTTTAATTTGGTAAAAATCTAAATAAATTTTTGTTATGATTTTTATTATTTGTTTTTCTCTTCAACAATTTTATTTTTTTTTTGCATATGGGTGAAATCAAAAAATGTCAGTGTTTTTGAGCCAAAATTGTACAAACAAAAAATTTTAATTTTTGGTAATTTTTTTTATTAAAATCGATATGTTACATCACTACTAATATAACTATAAAAGATCTCTTCTACAAACTGTTTTAAACAAATTTTATCGACATTTTTATGATTTTTTTGGTGACGGAGTTTACATTCACCTTAGAAAAATACATTAAATTTTTTTAATTTTCTTTGAAAACATTTTATTGTAATTTAAAACACTTATTTATGTAATTGCTAACAATTTTTGTAATTAGGATTTTTTCTGGTTTTTGTTATTAAAGATTTTACAATTATTTTTTATTTTAATAGGATTTTTCTTAGGAAATGAAAAATTAACTTATTATTATTTCTGTTAAAATAAGTTTTTTTACTTTTTTGAATGACTAGTGTTAATATTTGCGTCGGTTTTAACAACTTCATAAGGTTTTTTAATGCAATCTGCAAAAAAAAAAAAAGTTGACGGAGTTTACAGAGACGGAGTTTACAGAGACGGAGTTTACATTTCGTCACTTTTTGCACTTTTTTTCGAAAAATATTTGTCGGAAATTGGTTTCCGAAAAAAAAATCATTAGATGTCAACTAGATACGTCAAAATATGACGATATTTCAGATGCACGCTTAGTAGTTTTGTTGTAAACGTGGAGACGGAGTTTACAGCATTTTTCGATTTTTCATTTATGATTTAGCTTTTCATACAGGGAAATTAATATGCAGGGAGCAAACTTGAAACCAATGATGCAAAATGATACTTTATAGCCTCGCGTTTAATAAATGGGGCAATAACCTATTACTTTTCTAAACACAATACGTCAAAAACAACAAAATTGTCAGGTTCCATGATGTCTAAAAAAAGTGTCGAAAAATCGTTACACAATTGAAGGCGTGTTTGTATGGGTAAGAGATAGTTATGACTATACACAAATATTTTTTAAGAACGTCAACATGCCCTCTTTAAAAATGTAGTCAATTATTAAGAGTTTGGGTTAATGGTTTTTAAGATATAACCGGTTAAAGTTTAAAAATTGGAAATGTTACTGGCGACGGAGTTTACATTTGGCCTACAAAAATGAAAATAACGTGTTTAAAATAGCTTACTAGTATCCGGATTGTTGTTAGTTATGTAGAACGCAAATCTATGCGACGTTGTGCATTAAAAAATATGCGAATACTTTAACCCATGTATGAGATATTACACGATTACATGGTTTGGTTGCCATTTTTTGATTTCACCCATATAATTACATAAAATAATATCAAAATTAACTTAGAACATTTTTGCTGTTTTTGCTGTAATATAATAATATATTATTTAACATGGTACCATGTATATTTATATGTGGAGTTGTATTTAATTTGTCCAATCATGTATATTTATATACGGCATATATAATAATATATGTGGCCAGATATAATAATAAATAACATTATCTGAGACTATATTGGAAATTCTTGAAATATTTTTTCCAACACATAATTTTATCTTGAAACGTATAGTGTCAGATATAAACATATACAAATCTATATTCCTATACAATATTATATATGACTATATCATTTCTTTTTTACTCGGGTAGGGATTTTAAACGTGAAATTAGAAATTATTTTATCAGATTGGATACATTATCAATTAGAAGTGTTTTTATTGCATTCTTCGGAATTTTTTCGGGACTTAGCAAATTATTAAAAATTTGTAAATTTTTTTTCTAAAATCACCCGAGTAAAAAAGAGTTATATATAGCAGTGACAAATTAGATCCCAAATATGGTGGACAATTGTTTCAAATATTATCTTCGGTTATCCTACAAGATCTGAACAGATAGTCTTATATATAAGATGATACGTAAAATGGGTCTATCTGGTTTTATCAGTTTGATCCGGACTGATACAATATAAAATAAATTGAGACTATAAGACATAAATATATATGGTTAGATATTGCTCTACATAAAGAACATATTTTTGTATATAACATTATATAAAGTGCATATGATTATATATAATGTTATCCAACTTATATGACGTTATAAGGAGCAATATATGATCAGTTATAATGGTTTTAAATTATATTTAATCGTATCAGTTTTCTCCAACTGATATAATTATATAGACCCAATTCACGTATCACATTATATATAAGGTTATCCCGCTAGATCATAAAATATACCCGTAGATAATTATTAAAGTAATTGTATCCGCCATATTTGGGATATAATTAGTCATGAACTTTTTTTCTTTTTTTACTAGGGCATTTATAAGTGATTTAAAATTCTAAAAAATGTTTGTGGCTTAGAAAATTTAAAAACATTTTAAATTAAAAATTTTTATATGATTCAATATATAATCATATGTAACACAATATATATTTATACACAATTTGATCCGAATAATGGTGGATGTTTTTGCATTAAAAAAGATCAACTTGTATAAAATATGATTTGATTTCATCCGAGTTTTGACCAGACATTGCTATATATTGGTGGATCAAATTAGATCTAATTGCATAAAAACATAAAAAATCCTGGTGTTTTTTTGTTTGGGTTGAGATACACCACAGGTAAACGATACATTCACCAAACATATAATTTTCAAAAACAAAAAAATGATTGGGTATGCTTCGAACCAGATAGGTGATATAGTACATAACCCTAACAAGGAAATGTTTAGGAACATTTTAAAAAGTTTCGTATACTTTGCCTAAAAAACTTAGAAAATGTTTGGTTAATTGGAAACATATATTCAGGCCGTTCATGAATCCACAACGAAATTCAATTGGAAACGAAATTTAATTCCGATTCCAATTTTCGAAGCGTTCATGAAACCGTGACGAAAGTGCTTTGTTCGAAAAAAAATATCTATTTCGTTCGAACTTAGCGGAGAACACATTTTTTTGTTGTAAATAAATGTATTTACAAAATACGACTCTGTATTTGCAAATACAGAGTCGTATTTTGTATCAACTCTGTTAGAAAGTCAAAGTCAGAGTTGTTATAATATGGCAGTTGTAATATGGCAAATAACAAACTGTCAAGCATTTCTTTTGAATTAAATTTTTTAGTTATTGATCCATTACGGTAAGGAGTTTTATACAAAAGCATAACCCATACTAAGGATCTGGCATTACTTTTGTTTGAAAAAATACCAGTTTCTTCTACATATTTCATTGGCTCAGGATAAATATCTTTGCACACCAAAGAATTTGCTTTTTAAAAGGCATCGATTCGTTAATGCACATTTTTGCATATTTTGGTGGAAATTCATGTTTAGCATAGTCTGCTATTAATCAATATATTTGGGTTATAATTTGTGTAAAGATTTAGCTTATTTTTTCTTTTTTATGAACTATTTTTAAAACATCGGTAACTTGCTGCCCAACTGGTCTCTTACTATTTTTTGCGCCCAATTTCGAAATCGAAATACTTGTCCGACTAAAGATTTTTTTTCGTTAATAAGCTAAAGTGTGTATGATACTTTTTTAAAGAATTTTATCAAAGGTTTTCTGCAAGAAACTTGAAAATTCAAAATTATTGTTTGGAAGTTATTAAATTTTTTGTAGAAAACCCTTTGAAAAAGTTAATGAAAACATCAAGTATCATACACACTTAACACAAGCCTTGTTCTGTCTATTACAACTTTTCAATTCACATTTTCCGAATCACATGAAATCCAATTTAGTGTTCTGTTGTTTACGTTTTCATTCAAAGTTAAAATCGAATAACTGAAATTTTAAAATTATAGAGAAAAAAGTGCATTCGTTTTACTTTCACGGAAGTGAAATCTGGAACACCAAAAAATTCGGAAATTTTCATTTTCACATTTTTTAATGTGAATTACTTTTTTGGAACAGCGGACAAAGTAAAATAATATTGAAAACAAGTTAGTGTTAAATTCGGCTGTGCCGAATATTTTATACCCTCCAAAATGTAAAAAAAATTAAAAAAAAATTGTTAGGGGCGTTTGTTTTTTGTGGGGGGTGATAGGGTCAGTGGGGGACGTTGGGAACACCTTCCCATCCCGATAAATATACCAAATGTTTCATTTATTTAACAAAAATACAAAAAAACATGTAAAAAAAGTGATTTTTTTCAGAGGTTGGTTGAGTTCTTCAAGGGGGAACTTTTTTCCCCTGGGCCGATTTTGCCCATTTACGAACTTAACCTGCCTAGGACCATAATACATATTCATGCCAAATGGCAGGAGGCTAGCTCTTTTATTTTGGACTGCATCGTGCCATCTACAGACGGACGGACGGACGGACGGACATTCACAGAATGTCTTAGAATCGATCATGGATCAATAATATATATACTTTATGGGGTCCCCGACCGATATTTCGATGCATTACAAACGAAATGACAAAGTGAGTATACCCCCATACTGTGGTTGGAGGGTATAAAAACTGAAACAAATGTTAGAATGTATGGACATTTTTTTCCAAAAAAGTATAAATGCACTTTTTTTACTGCATATTTTTACAGTTTTCAGTTTATATTTTAGGCGCTTAAGGAGTGAGATCATAAAAATGTTAACACACATAAAGTTAAATAAAAAACAGACTACTGAATTTTAAGACTTCAAACTTTCTTGCTGTAGTGACAAGATGCTAAATCGGGCCAAAAGTAAGTGGATACATTGTGCCGACTCAAGAACGGAAGAAGTCTCTTCTGCAAACACTCCTTGATATAAATTTCGCTGTTTATAGAGCCAGATGTCACAAATGACTGGCTTCTTTGGCCGCAGCTACATATGGCTTGCCATACTAGGAATTTTTTGGGGAATTTCGTTTGCTTTTTTGACCGAAATTTTTCCGCAACATTTCCTCGAACATCGGAAACATAAAATTCTTGACCAGGGAGCTGCGCAAAATCAGCCAGGACATAAGTTTCGTCGTCCATTACACAACAGTTGTATTTTTTTATAAAATTTGATTTCAATTTTCTAGCTCTGGTTTTGGCCTCCAAATTTTTAAAAGCGTTTCTATCGGGAACTTTTTGAACTTTGTAGGACTTTAGTCCCGCCTTACGTTTCACTTTACGTACAAAAAAGTCTGAGCATTGGGCTAACCGAGCTGTTTTTCTGCCAGATGTGTTAGGAGCTCTCTTAAGGATGCTTTTAACTTTATATGCCTTACCAATGTTACGATAACCAGTCGTTGTTCCTGTTCCCGGCTTCCTTTCAATTGTTAGGTGTTCCAGATACCTTTTTACCACTTTTGAAACTGTTTGGCGGCATACATTAGTTTCTTTGGCAATTTTTTTGTATGTCCATGTTTGGTTTTGTTGAAAATATTTAATTATTTTTGAACGCACTTTTATTTCATCGTCCATTGTGTAAAAAATTGCAAATTAAAACTCATGATGTAAATTAATTTATTAACTGACATATTTTTAAAATGTAAACTGCCGAAAAAAAAAAATTTGGAAGCTTTACACCAAAGTTGTAGGCAAAAATGTGTGTTAACATTTTTATGATCTCATTCCTTAAAACACAAATCCATACGCTATATCGGGATTTATTTCCACAAACTCATGAAGAACTAACTGTATTTTGCTCATTAATTTTGTGCCTTCCCCTTACAAAATAAAAAAAGAAAAAAATATTTTTAAAAAAAATCTAAAACAAAAAAAAACATGTTACCTACATTTTTTTATTTAACTTTTCAATTCAATTCAATTATTTATTTACATAACATGGATATATATTTACAAAGTAATAATACAAATTTAAAGAGTTCAGGCGATAATTAGCCTTTTCTACTTAGAAAATTAATTACAAAAGATATAATAATATTATATTTTACAATATTTTTTATGTTTAGGAAAAAAGTAACAAAAACCTATTTAAATAATAAAAAAAAAAAAAGTTTTTAATGTTAAGATAAAACTTAAAACTACGTGCTAACTGACAATTCGTTAATATGTAAATATTCAGAAATTTGACATCTGATATCATAATTGTGAGTGAGCTTCAAAATTCTATCATTGACCATTTCGATACCGTTTATGGAGTGCAATCGTTGAGTCGAATAATGCCGAGGAAGATTGTAAATCATCTTGAGTAGTTTATTTTGACTTATTTGAAGTTTTTTGACATGACAGGTTGCGACATCATTCCACACGGGGGCAGCATAATAAAGTATGGACATAAAAATAGCTTTGAATATTATAAGTTTATTATCTGGACTTAATGTTGACTTTCTATTAATGAAAGAATACAAAAGTCTTGTGACATTATTTATTTTGTTTATGACGTAAGAAACATGTTTGCTAAAGTTAATTTTTGAGTCCAATATTACTCCAAGATACTTAACTTCAGACTCCCATTTTATAGTTGTGTTGTTATTAATATTTAAATCTCTTTGTGGGATAAAACAAGAATTTCTTCTACGAGTGAAGTATATTGCTTGAGTTTTTTGTAGATTTATAAGAATTTTCCATTTCTTGAAATATTCTTCTAAATTTATTAATGCGTTTTGTAGGCTTGCGATGATATCTTCAGCATAAACCCCATGACAGAGAATCGCCGTGTCGTCAGCAAATATAGATGAAGTGCAGTCAAACAATGTAGGAAAATCAGACGTAAATATATTATACAATATTGGAGATAAGCAAGATCCTTGGGAGCAACCCGCTGGAATATTTATTTGTGTGGAGGAGTTCTTACCTATATAAACTTTGAATGATCGGCCAATTAAGAAGCTCTGTAATATTTTTATTATTTCCGGAGGAAAATTTAAGTTAATCATTTTGTACACTAGACCATCGTGCCATACAGAGTCAAAAGCAGACTTGATATCCAACAACACCATGTGTTTGATTTTAGATTTAATTCTGTATAAAGGATGAGAGGTGTTGTGACCAGACCGGAATCCAAATTGTTGCGTTGGGAACACCTGATTAACGTCACAAAATTTTAAAATTTTTTCCTTGATAACTTTCTCTAGGACTTTGCTTAAAGAGGATAACAAGCTGATTGGTCTATAAGATAATGGACACGATGCGACTTTGTTTGGTTTACATATAGCAATCACTTTTGCCTCCTTCCAACAGTCTGGAAAATAACAATATTTGAGGCAGTTATTAATAATATTTGCCAAGCATTGTAACCCTTTTTTAGGAAGTGCCTTTAATATTTTATTGCTGATACCATCAGTGCCAGGTGATTTTTTTATCTTAAAACTTTTAATTATGTTTCTTATTTTTTCAATTAAAACATAGTAATCGTTATTAATAGAATATTGTACGTGTTGGAAAGAATCTATAGCGTTGTTTACCGTATTTATTGTGGTGAAATCACTTAGGCTTGATGAAAGCGTATGGTTTGATTTAAATGTGTTAGCAAGCAATTGACACTTTTCTAGAGCAGTAGAGTAACGAGTACCATTATGTTTAAGAATCGGCATGACATTATGTTTCTTTCGTAGCACTTTTGAAATATTCCAAAAGGGAGAAGAATTTTTATCAAGGGATGCCAGAACATTGCTCCAAGATTTGTTTCTTTCAATAATGAGTTCTTGCTTAATTTGTTTATTAAGTCTGTTCATTTCAATTTTATCTGCATTATCTCTATTCAGCATCCATTGTCGTCTAAAAAAATTACGATTCACGATCAGCATTCTGATATGTGTAGGTAGAGGTTTGGTTTTGGGCAAAATAGTTCTTTTTGGGACACTTATTTCTGTGGCATTCTTAATTACATTTTTAAAGTTATCGATCCTCGTATTTATTTCGTTTTTATTCATACATTCAGAATCGTATTCTGAAATGTTATTATTAATATGATGTTTGAACTGCGCCCAGTTAGCTCTACTAAAATCGTATACAAGGTTCGTAGTGTGACAATTTGAGCCATAAAGGTTTACTATAACCGGTAGGTGGTCAGAGGTTAACTCATTCAAAGCAACAGGTTCCGAAAGCTTCATTGGTATATTGGTCAAAAAAAAGTCTAAAGTTGATGATTGGTGAGATTCGTTAGAAGGCACATACGTTGGGTCACATGGGTACTTAATCCAAACGTTGTTGATTTCAATTTTCTGTTTAAGAATATTTCCCCAGCAGTTTGCACGCAAACATCCCCACGATCGATGTCTGCTATTGAAATCACCCCCTAGAATGAAATTGTTATTAGTACGAGTTAGCTTTAAAATATCTGCAGCAAAGTTGTTCTTTTTAATGCCGTCACGACCAGCGGCCCCCCCAGGAAAATAACATGAGTATATAAGAACTGGCCCTTCAGATGTTTCTAATTTAATACCGATGTTTTCAATCAATACAGTATTAACAATTGGGATTAAATTATGGCGTATAGTCTTTTTAACAATGATTGCTACACCTCCACCTCTTGAATTTTCTCTATCGTTCCTGTAACAATAATATAAATTATTTCCAATCGAAACTTCTGATGATAACATTGTCTCTGATAGTAAACAGATGTCTATATCGTGTCTTAATAAAAAATCAAATAATTCAGTTTTTTTGTGGCGTATGCCTCTCGCATTCCATATAATCATTTTTGTTGTTGTTGTTTGATCCATTATGACGATAGAAATTTATGAGCAATACTTGACACCACTTCAAATTGGTCAAGTTTTGTTTTACAAGCTTTTAACTTTTGAATTAATTCAAGTGTTATATTTTTGATATCATCAAATGAAAACAAGTCATCATTAGTATTGTTATTTCTTAAATTAGACCAGTTATTATTTACAGGAGTTTCTTCAGCATGAAGAGCTGGAAAATGCGATTTGTCAGAGTTTTGCGGCACAGACGGAACATTAGTTTGACGATTTGCATAATTACGTTGTCTAGGGACTCTAGCATTTTGAGTAATGAAACGTTGTTTCATATCTATGTATTTTTTGCGACTTGGGCAATCAGGTGAAGTAGATTTATGTGCTTGTCCACAGTTAGCACATTTAAGTATATCTGATATACATTCAGCGGTTTTATGATCACCTGAGCAATTTGAGCAAAAAATTTTTACAGCACAATGAGACGACCCATGGCCGTACATCTGACAATTGTAACATTGAGTTACCTTGTTCTTCCTGTTTCTGTGAAATTCCCATTTAACTTTTAAATGGTCTATAGAAGAGTATTTTTGTCTAAGCTCTTTAAGAGTTGTGGATTGTCGTTTAAAATATACAACATAAAAAATGATTTGTGTATTCCCTTGGCCGGGCTTTTCTATTATTTTGCAGTCAGTGCAATCTAATCCCATAGTAATTAATTTACACTTAAGCACAGATAAATTAACCTTATCAAGGCCAAAAAGCAGAGCTTTATATGGTCTGTCACTTTTGATGGCATAAGTGAAGAATTCTAATTGTTCTACTTTAAGCATTTCGCATATTTTTTCAACATCAGTTCGAGTTTGACAAAAAAGTTTCAAACCAATCGAAATTTTTCTAATTGCATATTCTGCAACTTTTGATTTTTTGCATAGTTCATGTAGTTTATCAATACTACATTTAAGTATGGTAAGAGGTGGAATTATTTGCTTTGTTGTTTTAGCAACTAATATTTCATTATTGTCATCATCCAATGTTTGGAGTGGCTGATAGTAGTTATTGTTATTGTTTGTAGCGGTACTACCGCTAACAATATTTTTTGTTTTTCTCATTTTAGCTTGCAAATTGAAAGCATTAGCATCATATTCGCGACCACGTTTAATTGTTGTTTTTTTTTTTTTTAATTTATTATGTTTACTTATTCTTGATTTAGTCAAAGCACAACTACGTCTTGATCACACGAGAGTACAGCATCAATGCTATATTTTCGATTTATATAGGCTTAAAAAAAATTGAAGGGGGAGAAAGTTTTAAAAAATGCATCCAAAAAATGCATTTGCATCAAAAATGCACTTTTTTTGAAAAAACTTTTTTTTTATTGCATTGGTATAAAAAAGGATAATCAGTTGAATCGAATGCTTTTTGAGTCGTAGAAATCCGATAGATACTTTCGAAGATATGGCTATTCAAAGTAGCATACTTTTTTGATTTTTTCAATTTTTGAAGAAAATTAAATTCGCGAAAAAATCGCGATTTTTTTTAAATATAAAAAACTGAAAATTGATATGTTTAATTGGCTCTATAGAGCACATGTGTACAAAAAATTAGATAAATTTGAAGACCCTCGGTCAGATTTTATAAAATCTTTGCTGGATTTCATGATATATAATTGTATGATAAATAATAGAGAAAAACAAATTTTGTATTGACCTGCATATAATTTTTTTATAAATTATATCAACCGTACACCTTTTAATCCGAATCATGATTAAATTATATATTACTACATATGACTGCATAAAAAAAAAAATTAGAAGTTATATATTGTAATATATGTTTATTTTTACTCGGGTTAAAAATTTTTCAAAAAAAACAAAATTTTTCCTAAAAACATTTTCAATGATTTTTTTACTCCAAAAAAAAATTGCCAAAAAAATTTTGTGTCCGGAACTTTGGAAAGTTTTTAAAAAAATTTTTTAGGACTTGAAATTTTTTTAATTTTTTTTTATTGTCCGGGACTTAGAAAATTTTGAAAAATTTTTTCGGGATATAATTATAAATAAAATCATACATCTTTTTATCTGTCATATCTAAAAATTCCCGACCTTATATTTCATATCTAATTTCATAAAGATCGGTATATAAATAGATAGGAATATGAGGCATTCCACACCAAATGTCCAGCGAAAAAAAACATGTGTACAGTAAACTTCTGAATATGTGGTATGGATAGCCCTATATGGAACTTAGAAAATTGCGTTTTTGGTTTTTCAATTTTTCAAAAACTGGGCTTAGGAGGCGTGGTCAAATATTGGAAAAACGGTCAAATTTGTGGCGAGTTGCCTTGATTAAATATTTATCACATTAAAACGGAATGCACCACAATCTCAAAAATTTACAGTCTTATATAGTTTTGTATGGGCTATCGATTAAAATTTTTTTTTTTTGAAAAATTTTCAGAACCCGTTCTGAAATTTTCCATTTTTTAAAAAAGTCAATTTATAAAAAATCCGGCCACTTTTTTTTTCTTTTTTATTTATTTTTTTAAAAGTTTAGATGTTTGTCCATCCAAACAAAAAAAATCAGAAACACGTTCATCTTTTTTTTCGAGAAAATCGCATTTGAACTTTAAATTTCATAACAATTTAGTAATTTGCTTGTATTTTCTTGTGCGTATGACGAATATTTATGTAATTAATATTACTCATGCGCAACTTTAAAACAAAGAAATACAAGCAAATAACAAAATTGTTATGAAATTTAAAGTTCAAATGCGATTTTCTCGAAAAAAAGATGAACGTGTTTCTGATTTTTTTTGTGTGGATGGAAAAACATCTAAACTTTTAAAAAATAAATAAAAAAGAAAAAAAAAAGTGGCCGGATTTTTGATAAATTGACTTTTTTAAAAAATGGAAAATTTCAGAACGGGTTCTGAAAATTTTCCAAAAAAAAAAATTTTAATCGATAGCCCATACAAAACTATATAAGAACGTAAATTTTTGACATTGTGGTGCATTCCGTTTTAATGTGATAAATATTTAATCAAGGCAACTCGACACAAATTTTACCATTTTTCCAATATTTGACCACGCCTCCTAAGCCCAGTTTTCGAAAATTTTAAAAACCAAAAACGCAATTTTCTTAGTTACATATAGGGCTATCCAAACAACCTATTCAGAAATTTACGGGACACATGTTTTTCTGTAGCGGGACATTTGGTGTGGAATGCCTCATATGTATGTTATCATATTAAAAAATAAGGAAAAATACAATGCTATATATAAACTTATATGTCCATATCAAAGTTCATGCATAACTATATATAAATACAAACAATTATATAAGAAGTTACAGCTCTTTAAACGTGATGTATTTTTCATACTTTTGCTTAAAAAGTCAATCTTTGACCCGCCATAATTCGTTAAATACAACAAATGTAAAAAAACGATATATGGTACATCCCAGCAAAAAATAATCGAGATTGTGGAAGCAGTTCATAATTTTTCTGGCATACACAGCGCTTCGTCTTCAGCACATAGATATTTCTGCCTTACAGTAGTGCATACTAGATGCACTACTGTAAGGCAGAGATAGAAAATAAATTTTTTGATAAATTACGAATGTAAACAGACATTTTTAAATACATTCGCTTACAGTAGTGCATCTAGTATGCACTACCGTAAGGCAGAGCGAAAAAACTATGAATTATACGACGACTTACGAGCATCAAACAGCAAAACGAAAATTTGGATGACGCAATAAAAAAATACAATTTTAATTCAGTTGATATTTTGTGTTTTTGTGAACGGACGTGTACGCATGTGCAAAAGTGAAAACAAAAGTTTCGACTACACACTATTCAGACATTAAAACTGTAGTGTTATTTGTGTGCCTACGAGGAGCACTTCCTTCATACAAACTTTTCAGGCATGAAGACTTTAGTGATAGTAACACATTATTTTTGTGCTTTATTGGAGCAATGATTTCTGAGCATCCAATATGCTTACAAAGATGCACCTAGTAAGCTTCTAAGAAGGTATGATTTCATTACATTTTTATAGCGCTGAAATAAGCGCTCGGATGAAATGCTCTAAAGTGGGACATTGCGACCAAATATCATGCCATACGTAAGCAGGTTTGTAAGGGAATGTCAACTCAACATTCCCATACAAACCTGCTTACGGCGAAGCAGTAGTTTTTGTTGGGATATATCATATTTATGAGGGCTATCTATGTGTCAAGGTTCAAATTAATCTGAGACACCATTTCCAAAAATTACTAAAATTTGAGCTAAATTTTCTGGAATGGCCCATTAATGATTATATCAGTTCTTTTTTACTCGGGTTATTTTTTTGTTGCAATAATAAAGCCATTTTTATATGTACATAAACTAAGAGCTTTCTATGTAGATTATGGCTACATATTATCACACTCTAGTACACACATACACTAATAAATTCTTATACATTAATACCATTTTTTATCAAAAAGAAAATATCCTTTACAATGCTAATGATGCAAAATGACTTTAACGGTGCTGCACAGCATGCTGTGCAGTGCATTTTAGTTAAGAGCCAGTGTGTTACTTATTCAAAGTATGGCAACATAGATCAGTGGTTCCCAACTTCTTAATAAACAAATTTTTCAAAATACTTAAATTGTGCCAGCACTCAAAACAAATGACATGATTTTCTTCAAATCCTTTTAAAATTTCTCAAAAAGTTTGCGTTTCCCTGTTTCAAATCATGTAGTCTTTTGTAGTTTAATTTTTTTCAATCATTATTCATTTTGTTGTCTAGTGTTGCACACACATTATTGTCGTCATTCATGTCGTGTTTGTACGACTTTTTTCTAATTTTTTTTTTTTTTTTCTTTAAAGTTTTTCTTAAATCAAATGTTATTTATTTGTATTTATTATTGTAGTCATAGTCCGTATGCATTGTGATATTTATTTTGTCTAGCTTTTTTTTATTATAATTTTTATTTTATTTTATTTTTGTAATTTCTACTCGTATTTTGTATTCAGGATAATTTATTTTGTTTATGAGTTTATGTTGTTTTTTTTTTTGTTTGCAGAATAAGTGTGATTTTGTTTAACTGGATTTTTTTTAATATTGTTTAGTTTTGGTTTATGTTTTCAAATAAAGGTCAATATTTATGAACAGGTTTAATGTTGCAAAATTAATTTTAATTGAAAAATATTATTAGATATACATCTAATTTTATCTCATATATGAGGCATTCCACTCCAAATGTCCAGTTAAAAAAAACACGTGTACCATAAACTTCTCAATAGCTTGTATGGATAGCCCTATATGGAATTTAGAAAATTTACATTCTTATATAGTTTCGTATGGGCTATCGAATAATTTTTTTTTTCCTTGAAAAATTTTCAGAACCCGTTCGGAAATTTTCCATTTATTAAAAAAGTCAATTTATCAAAAATCCGGCCATTTTTTTTTTTCTTTTTTTTTAATTTTTTTTTTTTTTAAGTTTAGATGTTTGTCCATCCACACAAAAAAAATCAGAAATGTATTTTTCGTTTTTTCGAGAAAATCGCATTTGAATTTTAAATTTCATAACAATTTGCTTGTATTTTCTTGTTTTAAAGTTACGAATGAGTAATATTAATTGCATGAATATTACTCATTCGACACGTTAAAACAAGAAAATAAAAGCAAATTACAAAATTGTTATGAAATTTAAAATTCAAATGCGATTTTCTCGAAAAAACTAAAAATATATTTCTGATTTTTTTTGTGTGGATGGACAAACATCTAAACTTTAAAAAAAAAAAATATTAAAAAAAAAGAAAAAAACGTGGCCGGATTTTTGATAAATTGACTTTTTTAACAAATGGAAAATTTCAGAACGGGTTCTGAAAATTTTCTAAAGAAAAAAATTTTATTCGATAGCCCATACAAAACTATATAAGAATGTAAATTTTTAAGATGGTGGTGCATTCCGTTTTAATGTGATAAATATTTAATAAAGGCAACTCGCCACAAATTTGACCATTTTTCCAATATTTGACCATGCCTTCTAAGCCCAGTTTTTGAAAATTAGAAAAACCAAAAACGAAATTTTCTTAGTTCCATATCCAAACAACCTATTCAGAAATTTACGGGACATATGTTTTTCTGTAGCGGGACATTTGGTGTGGAATGCCTCATATACTAAATTGAAGGAAATTATGTTTATACCCATTAGAATTTTCTTTTACAATTAATCTATGTACAGATGATATGCATAAAAAAATGTTCACTAGTCTCACAATAATTAATTTTTGATTGATTTGCAAGGGGAGTCTTCCTAGTGTTAACCTCTGATCATCATGAAATAAATGGTCGCCTCCCCCCATCAAAAAATGAATTTGGGTTTCTAAAAGAAAATAAGTGTCCTTTTTTCCTGCTCTACAAAATAAATCCAATTCCATTAAGATAAGATGGTGGCACAAGATAGACTTCCCTTGTAAGCGTAACCACTTTTTTAAAAAACATTTAATTTAATAAATCACTTTAAAAAACTTACTAAATTAAAAAATTATGTATGTATAAAATTACGCCCATATCAAGTTGCTGTCTTAAGTCTTTTGCTTCTATAATCTTAATTCAAAAAAAAAGTTAAATATAAATCGCTTAAATTTGAATATTGTGATACTGCTCTCGGGCCTTCATCTGACACTCCACCACTTAACTTACAAGGGAAGTATCTCAACCCCTATGAACCGATTTGCCGAAAACTTTTTCGTCCCGAGTAAAAATAAACATTTATAACAATATATAACTTGATGCAAATATAATTAATCATACATGATTATACATCGCGTGAGATACTTTCAAAATTTTTTAAATGCAGTCATATGTAGTTATAAATAATTGAATCATTATTCGGATTATATAAAATTTTATGAGGGTCAATACAAAATTTGTTTTTCTGTATAATTTAATATAAAATTATATGTATCCTATTCTGTTCCATATATAACACTATATGTTTCCATTTAATCAAAAATAAGTTTTTAAGGCAAAGTATAAGAAACTTTTTAAAGTGTTCCTAAACATTTCCTTGTTAGGGTTATGTATATTACCTATCTGGTTCGAAGCGTACCCGAACATTTTTTTTGTTTAAGAAAATTATATGTTTGGTGAATGTATCGTTGACCTGTGGTGTATCTAAACCCAAACCAAAAAACACCAGGATTTTACATGTTTTTATGCAATTAGATCTAATTAGATCCACTAATATATGGCAATGTCTGGTCAAAACTCGGATGAAATCAAATCATATTTTGTACAAGTTGATCTTTTTTAATGCAAAAACATCCACCATTATTCGGATCAAATTGCGTATAAATATATATTGTGTTACATATCATTATATATTGTATCATATAAAAATTTTTACTCGGGGTGGTAAATTTTCAGATTTATTTGATGACCCGTTCAAATGACATCGAAATTTTAAAAATTGTTAGTTTGTTCCTTAACTCAAACTTCTTTAACTCATAACTTCTTCAATAATGGTCGAAATTTAAATTTTTTATTTCAAAATTTTTGTTTCTTACGTTCTTTAAAAAAAAAATCCCAAAAAATTCTTAAAAGCTCTCTAGTATGCGATTTTTAAGTCTTAAAATTTAAATCTCATTTTCGAAAATGTTTGTACTCTTTGATTTTTATGAAACTTTTTTGTTTAAAACTTCTATCGATTCTACAAATTTTTTGCTCACTAGGATTGTAGGATAACGATTATTACTATTTTTTTAAATTTTTTAAAAAAATTTTATTGCAATTTTCCAATCTTAAAATAATTTCTACTGCTCCAATGGTGCGTCATAGAGGGGTCATTTATAAGACCGACCCCCATTAATTTTTACGTTTAAACATTTCTTTGGAACAAACTAATAGACTATCTTTAATTTCTAAAGGTACTACCACACAAAACATTTCTTAAAATTTGCTCGAACCGCTCTAACTGCCCTAATAGTGCCCTTAGAGCAACAAAACATTAGTCCAAACATTTTCTCTGAACTCACTTACCCACTATCTTTAGCTGTTAAGGCGGTCCCCATACAATTTTTTTATTTTTTGTAAATTTGTTTTATTTAATCAGATTCTTCCGGTCCAATGGTGCGTCGGAGAGGGGTCACAAGTGAGATGACCCCCATTTATTTTTTCCCTACAATATTTTTTTAAAACATACCTACGTCCTATCTCCACTCCCTAAGTAGGCTCCCATACAGATAACAGTTGGAGCAAATTTTATAAAAATGTAATTTTGAATGGAAGCCTACTTAGGGAGTGGAGATAGGGCGTAGATATGTTTTAAAAATATCTTTTAGGGTAAAAATAAATGGGGATCGGTCTCACTAATGACCCCTCTGGGACGCATCATTGCATCGGTTGAAGATGATTTAATAAAACAAATTTACAAAAAATAAAAAAAAATCATGGGGACCGCCTTAACAATTAAATATATAGGGTAGGTGTGTTCTGAGAAAATGTTTGGACTAAAAAAGTATTGTGGGTCGATCATAAATTTGATTGCTCTAAGGGCACTCTTAGGGCAGTTAGAGCTGTTGGAGAAAATTTAAAAAAATGTTGTTTTGTGTGGGAGCCCCCTTAGAAATTGGAGATATTGTATTAGTTTGAAGAAATGTTAAGACGTAAAAATTAATGGGGGTCGGTCTTGGAATTGACCCCTCTATGACGCATCATTGGAGCAAAAGAAATGATTTTAATATTGGAAAATTACAATAAAATTTTTTCAAAAAATTTAAAAAAATAGTAATAATTGTTATCCCACGACCCTCCTGAGCCAAAAATGTAGAATTGTTGAATCGATAGAAGTTTTACACAAAAAAATTTCAAAAAAATCGAAGACTACAAACATTTTCAAAAATTAGATTTAAATTTTAAAACTTAAAAATTGCTTACTAGAGCGCTTTTAAGAATTTTTTTGGATTGTTTTTTTAAAGTACGTAAAAAAAACAAAAATTTTGAAAAAAATTGCAATTTGGACCATTATTGAAGAAGTTATGAGTAAAAGAAGTTTGAGTAAAGGAACAAACTACCAATTTTTAAAAATTCGATATCTTTTGAACGGGTCACCTAAAAAATCTAAAAATTTACCACGAAGGAGTTTTCAAGGTGTACTAAAAACTGTAAACAAATTGGGAAAATCTACAAAAAAATAATTTTCAAAGTGTCAGATTTAAAATGGAATGCCCTATATATAAAAGAGAAGATTTTAAGGTTGGGGGCTCTCAGCATTCGGGAAAATTTAGATAACTTCCGAACTAATATCCTATAGAGCAAAATTACGTGTCGACTTAAATTTAATAAAGTTTATTTCGAATTTATATAGACATCGTAGATCTATATCTTCACATAAATACCCCCCAAAATTTGCACATTTTCACTAAAAAGGTATTTAACGAAGCCAAGGCATAACCTAGTAAAAACTTTTTTATTATTTTATGCTTTAACAATTTGGCGTAAAAACATTAAATAATGAAAGCAGTTTTTACAAGGTTATGCCATCGTTGGATAGGCATTAAAAACCTTTTCTACTAATATAGAAACATCATATAGTTTCTCTAAAATAAATGGCTGAAAATTTCAAAAAACGATTTTTTCGCCATTTTTTACCAATTTTTTAGCCCCTAAATTTCTGATTTGGCCGATAAACCGAGACACCCCAACCTTAGAATTGTTTCTTTTATATTTATTTTAAGTTTCATGCAAATCGGTTCATAAGGGTTGAGATACTTCCCTTGTAAGACAATTTTCATAAAAGAATTTCTATAAAAAATTACTCCTACAGAAATATTCACAGAGTTTTCCAATGGAAATATTCTAAGGGTTTTCCTATAGAACAACTCGTATATTATTCCTATTAAAAAGTTCTAAATTTTTTTCTTAAAAAAATTATCAAATTTTTATATACATGAAAAAATCAAACATTTCGAGGCAATTTTCCTTCAAAAAATTTTAAGATTTTTAGACATTCAAATTCTGATTAATTTTTATTAAACAATAAAAATTATTTTATTCGACCTATATTTTTTTCCTATATTTTTAGGATATTTATTCTGGCTCGAGGTATAGTACAATTCCTTCGTTTTTCTAATTCCCATTGTGGATAAAGTCGAATATGTACTAATATTTTAGTTTGTGCACAAACGATTTGTCATTAGACTCGTTTGCTACTTTGTAGTATATCGTTTCTATTTTTGCTAAATAATCTTGACAATGGAATCTGACAAATTCCGATTAAGTCTTGCAAAAATGACCAACATAAATAAATTTAAAACAAAAAATAATTTTCTTGAAAATTATGCGATGAGAATGTCATGGTTTTAATTAATAAAGAAAATAATGACCTCGAGCCAGAATAAACATCCTCAAAATATTTTTATATATTTTTATAAAAAAATTCTCAGATTTGTTCATTTTCTTTTTCACTTTCCATTTTGCCTTTCCTCTTCTTCCCTTTCTTTTTTTTCTTTTGTTCTTTTTCCTTTTTCCATGATCATAGTCATGGAAAATTTCGTAAAAAATTTTGCCAAACTTAAGCGGCGTTGCTGGATTTGACTGAATCGTACTTTTAACTTGCGTCGTTTTTAGTCAATTAAGGAGCGGTATATAATTTCATATTGAGATACATTACCCAAACTTTGATACCCCCATACTTTGGATGTTTTCATATGTTAGTCAATAAACAAACCAAAAGACTTAAGAAACAAACTTGATATTTAAACAAAGTTTAAATACAGGCAAAATCAAACAATATAATAAAATCTCACCTAATTCTTAAAATTCGATTAGCTTACCTTATCCCGAAGACAACCTTATAAAAAATTAAACATAAATCCCATGTCACAAGTGTTGATCACTTGCGTCAGATTGAAGTTATCTTCAAGTTGTTAAAAAATATTTATTCAAATAGTTTTATTTACCATGTTAAATGTCACAGTGTTCATTCATATTGTCAACGCTTTTAACAAACAGTTTTGTTTTAAAAAACCAAATACAAAATTTTGCTACTGTTTACATTTCATATGAAGTCAGATAAAGACTGTCAAGTGGTTGGTGCCTGTACTTCTTACACATACTCACTACATACAACTGGCTGATACTGGCTGTCAAAAAACAAACATCATATCCGTAAAGAGCTGCCAATATAGTATTTACCTTTTTTTTTTTGCTTGTTGTTGTTGTTAAACATTCATTAGACATTTGAAGAACTTGTTGTTTGTTGTCTATGGTCATAAAAATTTCTAACTAATGTTTGTTTTTTTTTTTTTTGTTCAAAACCACAACAAAAAAGAGACACGCGTCGACTCGTCAAGAATCATTGGCATCATATAATATTGTATTAACAGGAATATGTTAATAATTTACGTAAATATTTAATGCTAAATTTCACATTAATGAGGCATTACTTATGATAAAATGGCAAACGGTATAACAATAAATATTAATAAAAAAACATTTTTAAAAATTAAAAGACCACACAGACTTCTGGAGCAAATAAAAATCTATTTATATCATAAAATATATAATGATGATGTCTCATATCTTAAAATAGATAATTACGGTGAGTAAAATTTTAATTTTATAACCTACACTTAACGAATGAGCGATAACTGTATCTGTAATCTGAGACTTTTTTATAGGGTTATTGTCTCAGACTCTGAGACTTTTTCTTTAGGAAAAACGTCTCAAAATTTGACATCATTACTCTTTAGGAGAAATGTCTCAGAATCGTTGACTTTTTCTATAAGAAAAATGTCTCAGAATCGTTGACTTTTTCTATAAGAAAAATGTCTCAGAATCTGAGACTTTTTCTATAAGAATCTGAATCTGAGACTTTTTCTATAAGAAAAATGTCGCAGAATCTGAGACTTTTTCTATAAGAAAAATGTCGCAGAATCTGAGACTTTTTCTACAAGAAAAATGTCTCAGAATCTGAGACTTTTTCTACAAGAAAAATGTCTCAGAATCTGAGACTTTTTCTATAAAAATCAGAATCTGAGACTTTTTCTATAAGAAAAATGTCTCAAAATCTTAGACTTTTTCTATAAGAAAAATGTCTCAGAATCTGAGACTTTTTTTATAAGAAAAATGTCTCAGAATCTGAGACTTTTTCTATAAGAAAAATGTCTCAGAATCTGAGACTTTTTTTATAAGAAAAATGTCTCAGAATCTGAGACTTTTTCTATAAGAAAAATGTCTCAGAATCTGAGACTTTTTCTATAAGAAAAATGTCTCAGAATCTGAGACTTTTTCTATAAGAAAAATGTCTCAGAATCTGAGACTTTTTCTATAAGAAAAATGTCTCAGAATCTGAGACTTTTTCTATAAGAAAAATGTCTCAGAATCTGAGACTTTTTCTATAAGAAAAATGTCTCAGAATCTGAGACTTTTTCTATAAGAAAAATGTCTCAGAATCTGAGACTTTTTCTATAAGAAAAATGTCTCAGAATCTGAGACTTTTTCTATAAGAAAAATGTCTCAGAATCTGAGACTTTTTTTATAAGAAAAATGTCTCAGAATCTGAGACTTTTTCTAAAAGAAAAATGTCTTAGAATCTGAGACTTTTTCTATAAGAAAAATGTCTCAGAATCTGAGACTTTTTCTATAAGAAAAATGTCTCAGAATCTGAGACTTTTTCTATAAGAAAAATGTCTCAGAATCTGAGACTTTTTCTATAAGAAAAATGTCTCAGAATCTGAGACTTTTTCTATAAGAAAAATGTCTCAGAATCTGAGACTTTTTCTATAAGAAAAATGTCTCAGAATCTGAGACTTTTTCTATAAGAAAAATGTCTCAGAATCTGAGACTTTTTCTATAAGAAAAATGTCTCAGAATCTGAGACTTTTTCTATAAGAAAAATGTCTCAGAATCTGAGACTTTTTCTATAAGAAAAATGTCTCAGAATCTGAGACTTTTAGGTTAGGTTAGGTTAGAGGTGGCGGAGTCAAAGAACTCCTCACATAGACCGGATGGTCCATAGCGAAACCACAATAATTCCTCAGCGACGCTGATAGAACGCGTTTGTCCTCATCGCGAATTGTACTATTTGCCTTAGGTCGACATTCGAAACGGTTTCCAAGCTCTCGAAGTCATGTCTGCCTAAAATGTGCAGTCGGGTTCTGGCCAAAGCAGGACATTGGCAAAGAATATGTTCGATCGTTTCTTCAGTGTTAGGTTCATCGCACCTTCTACAGCTTGCATCAGAAATAAGTCCCATCTTCTTTCTATGATAACCTATTAGGCAGTGCCCGGTGATCACTCCAGTAAGTACACGGCAGTTCCATCTAGTGAGTGAGAGTAAGTATTCAGTTTTTCTTAGATTGTAGCATGCCCACAATCTTTTACTGATCGCACTCGTCGTTAGCTCTCTCCACTTTCTATTAGCCATTGCAGTGTTTTGAATGTCGCGTAGCGATCTAAAGTGCTGGATTGGTGGATCAATATGCACAGAAATACCAATACCATCAGCACCTTGTTTCGCGAGCTCGTCCGCTCTCTCGTTTCCTTGAATACCTATGTGACCTGGTACCCATATTAGTTTCACCTTGTTCATACTCCCTAAACTTTGTAAGTTCTCGAAGCATTCGAAAACTACTTTCGACTTGATGTAAAAGCTTTTGAGAGCTTTTAGAGCAGCTTGGCTGTCAACGTAAATGTTAAATTCTCTGTTTGTCTCATCACCGAACTGTAAAGCCGCCCTGCTTATGGCAACTATTTCGGCCTGGAAAATGCTAGAGTCCAATGGAAGGATGAAAGTCTTCTCTAAATCT
The DNA here is from genome assembly GCA_963921195.1 of Pegoplata infirma. Lineage (NCBI taxonomy): Eukaryota > Metazoa > Arthropoda > Insecta > Diptera > Anthomyiidae > Pegoplata > Pegoplata infirma. The sequence goes on from CAWUER010000273.1 coordinate 58,219, forward strand.
CGCAAACTCGTTGAAAAACCTGCACCGACTCCCATGGATTGTTTGGAGCCGTCTGTGAATATGTTAATAGCGTTCATTGGGGGGTTTTGCCAGTTTGACCAAAATTCTCGAGTCGGAAATTCTACGTCGTATTTCCGGTCGAAAATAAGTTTGGGCACTCTGTAATCGGTGGCAATATCATTTAAATTGTCCATGTTACTGTGTCCAAAATTGCGTTGCCTGAATAAATTTGACTCTTTGAGACGAAGGCAGGACTTATAAGCCTCCCCCTTAGCAAAGATGTCAATTGGTATCAGGTGCAGTAGCGTGTCAATAGATTCAGCTGATGTTGTTCTCAGAGCGCCTGTGATGCATAAACCCATGAGACGTTGAATTCTCTGAAATTTTAAGTGCGTCGCATTACGCTCCAGTGCGTTATACCAGACCATAACTCCATACAGTAAGATTGGTCTTACTACAGAAGTATAAATCCAGTAAGTGATCCTTGGTTCCAGTCCCCAAGTTGCGCCAAACATTTTCTTGCATGCGTAAAAGGCGTTGTATGCCTTCTTGACCCTTTCTTCGGTGTTTTGTTTCCATGACAGTTTACTGTCTAAAATGATTCCTAAAAATTTCGCTTGGTTTGATAACGGAATTCTAACTCCATTTATCTCGACCTTAAACGTCTCTATTTTGTACCTGTTCGTAAAAAGTACCATTTCCGTTTTTTCCGGGTTAACGTTTAGGCCATTATTATTAGCCCATTTCCACATTTGCCTCAGTGACACTTCTAAAAGTTCCGATACTGTGCCCAAAAACTTTCCACACGACATAATGACAACGTCGTCTGCATAAGCTACCACTGTTGTTCCTTGCGATTTCAACTTCTTTAAAATGGGGTCCACTACTAAAAGCCAGAGTAGTGGTGACAATACACCACCCTGTGGCGTTCCTTTTGACGCGTATCTTGTAACCTTTGCTGGTCCCCATTCTGCTGTCACCTCACGACATAATAGCAGTCGACCAATCCATTTTGTGATACATGGGTTGATCAATGCCGTCTCCATTGCGTTAATTATTGCCTCCATACTGACATTGTTGAAGGCACCTTCAATGTCCAGAAAAGCGGCCAGTGTAAATTCTTTATCATGCAAAGATTTTTCTATAGTGCTAACTACAGAGTGAAGCGCAGTTTCTATAGATTTTCCCTGTTGATAGGCGTGTTGCGAATCAGAGAGGAAGTGAAAACCTAGATTTTCCCTTATGAAAAGGTCTAGAATCCTTTCCAGAGTTTTCAAAATAAAAGATGATAAACTAATCGGTCTGTAGTCTTTTGCCATTACGTGATTCAATTTTCCACTTTTTGGTATGAAAACCGCCTTAGATTTTCTCCATGATTGCGGAACGTACGTTAGTTGAAGACAAGCAATAAAAATGTCCATTAAGTGAGGGATGATCTCATTTGCAGTATGTTGCAACATTGCTGGTAAGATTCCATCCGGTCCAGGCGATTTGTAGGGTTTGAAGGAACCTATAGCCCATGCCAGACGTTCTCTCGAGAACAAGTTTAAAGGACAAGTTAACGGTCCTATATGTTGATTTTCTGAAATCGATGTTTCCCTGCAACCTGGAAAGTGCGTCCTTAAGTGCGTCTGAGACTTTTGCTATAAGAAAAATGTCTCAGAATCTGAGACTTTTTCTATAAGAAAAATGTCTCAGAATCTGAGACTTTTTCTATAAGAAAAATGTCTCATAATCTGAGAATCTGAGACTTTTTCTATAAGAAAAATGTCTCAGAATCTGAGACTTTTTCTATAAGAAAAATGTCTCAGAATCTGAATCCTTTTCTATAAGAAAAATGTCTCAGAATCTGAGACTTTTACTATAAGAAAAATGTCTCAGAATCTGAGACATTTTCTATAAGAAAAATGTCTCAGAATCTGAGACTTTTTCTATAAGAAAAATGTCTCAGAATCTGAGACTTTTTCTACAAGAAAAATGTTTCAGAATCTGAGACATTTTCTATAAGAAAAATGTCTCAGAATCTGAGACATTTTCTCTAGCAAAAGTGTCTCAGAATCTGAGACTTTTTCTATAGAAAAATTTCACAGAATCTCAGATTACAATTAAATTTTATAAATATGTGTGGGATCCCATTTTCTTCATAACATATAAGTATTTTAAATATATTAACTATAAATATATTTATGGCTCTAAATAATTAGTAACCATTAACCAAAAACAATCAAAATTACAATACACATAATTCCTACATTTTAACAAAAAGGTGTTGAAATCAACGATACATGCTTTAGTTGACAATATGATTGACTACCGGTTAAAAAAAAGTTCATTTAAATAACAAAACATATTTTACCACCTACAGCTTTTTGAAATAAAACTAAAAATAAATATATTGCCAATACTCGTATAATATAAAATATAATATTGGAATAACAAATTAAACATACTTCCACATCCGCACACTTTTGTTAACAAATGACAAATTTTGTTTTGTTTAAACATTGACAATACTAATTGTCAAAACAAATTTATTTTGACTCATAAGTAACACCGTGCTACATAAAAGGTTCAAAACGGTTTTCAATTTTCCTTTCTCTAATCTCAGATTTACGATTAATTGTTTATTAAAAATGCCTCACAACGTTACGTTTTGTGGTTTTTGTGTGCTATCAAAAATGTATAAATAAAAATTTTAGTATCCTTGTAGCACCGTGTAATGTGTACTTACATATGTGACACTTTGGATAATACATAAGGATTTATTAGTAACAATGTGCTACAAAAATAACAAAATCGAATATACTTTTTAAAAGAGCTACACCAGGCTGTAGGTCTCGTCGAAAGGATCACAAAAATGGCCATTAAACTTGCCAGATAGCCTCAAATTTTAAAGTTATTGTCAAAAAAGACTTTTTTTTATGGGACTTTTCTCACCAAACCACTTGTAACTCAGAAGCTTTTCAAGCGATTTTCAATTTTTGAACTATTTTGAATAAGAGAGGGATAGCGCTTTCCACGTGTATGAGTTTTGTATGGGTCACCCAGAATATATATTAAGCAGCGTGAAAAATAACACGTGATTTTTTTTTTTAGATTTTTCATTATGGTTTAAGCTTTTGGTCTAAAAAAAATTTTCACAGAATCAAAAAAAAAATCTCGAATATTATTATACCCACCACGTAGTGATAAAGGGTATATATAAGTTTGTCATTCCGTTTGTAACTTATCGAAATATCGGTCTGGGACCCCATAAAGTATATATATTCATGATCCCCGATCGATTTTAAGACATTCTAGCGGTGTCCATCTGTCCGTCTGTCCGTGGAAATGGTGATCACGGACAAAATATTGCACTTAACATATTTCTGGGAAGTTCTCCGAGAAGTTTGGTATTGCATTTGAGCGATATCGGTTCAGCCGTTCAAAAGTTATGAACGAAAATGTAAGGACACCTCAAAAATTACAGTACATTCAACATAACCCAAAAATACAAAATGCTTTAATTCGGCTGCTGGTTGACATATGTGAACAGAATTGAAAACCAAACGGTAACAAGTACGAACATTGTTTGACAAAAAAAAAAAAAAATCGTGGATTTTTTTTTACCAAATTTTTTTTTTCGTGGAAATTTTTTAAAATTTTTTTTTTTTCAACAGTAATTTCTTTTTAAATAAAGTTTTTTGCAATAATCTTTTTGAAATTGTGGAGGGTATCACTACATCCGACAAGGCCGAATTTAACTTTTTTACTTGTTCCATATATAGAAGGGTTTTTCGGATTCTATTTCCACCGAGAGGCCACAAGGCCTTCATTTTGATGCGTTACACACTGAATGACAAAGAAAGTATACCCCCATACTGTAGTTGGAGGGTATAAAAATTACTCTGTGTTACAAAATACACAAAATTGAATATACTTTTGAAATGAGGTAGTTAAGGTTGTAGTTCTCGTCGAAAAGATCACAAAAATGTGCATCAAACTTGCCAGACACCCTCAAATTTTAAAGTTATTGTCAAAAAACGTTTTTTGGGACTTTTCTCACTAAACCACGTGTAACTTAAACATTTTTCAATCGATCTTAAAATTTTCAACTGTTTTTGGATAGAAGAAGGATAAGGGTTTTCATATGTGTGAATTGGTCTATACATATAAGAAAGATATGTATTGATTTTTTCAACAATATCTAATTTTTTGTTATTTTTTGAGTTTATCGATTTTGTTCTGCTATAGTTTGTTCAACATCATTTGCATTAATTAACGTATTCCTAAAGAAAATTTAATTATGAATACGATGAGCTTTATGCCAAAAAAAAATCGGATAACAATTGACAGAGTTGTGATAATTTTTCTAAAAAAGAAAATTAAGATTTTGTATGAAAAAAAATAAAAAAATAAACGAACATACTGAGAGGTCGCGTATCATTATTTTAAAGGCCTTTGACCTCCTGAATTCGAATTTGACCTTGAAATTACGCTATCTTATTAAGTTTTTGATACATCAATTTATGTTAAATATCTCAAAAATCTGACGATGTAGAGGAATTTAAAGGCCAGATTCGGATTCAGCGCGCCAAAAACCTTTAAAATTATTGTACATGACCATTTATGATAAATAAATTTTTTTGTCTGGGTTATCTGAACGTCGATTTCCAGTAAAATCTTAATTTTCTTTTTTAGACAAATTATCACAACTCTGTCAATTATTCTTCAATTTTTTTCAGGATAAAGCTTACCGTATTTATAATTAAATAATCTTTAAAAAAACGTCACAAATATAAAGGTTGTTAAACGAACTATAGCAGAAAAAAATCGATAAACTCGAAAAATCTTCAAAAAAAAAAAAACGAAAAACAAAAAATTTTATAGAAAAAGTCAATAGATATCTTTCTTTTACGTAATGACCAGTTCACATTCATGGAATGCCCTATCCTTTTTATATCCAAAACAGTTTAAAAATTCAAAATCGGTTTAAAATTCTCTGAATTACACAAGGTTTAGTGTGAAAAGTCCCAAAAAAACGTTTTTTGACAATAACTCTAAAATTTGAGGGTGTCTGGCAAGTTTAATGGGCATTTTTGTGATCTACTTGACAAGACCAACAACCTATACTATGTCACATCAGAAGTATTTTTTCATTGTAGCACAGTGTTATTAAATGCTTCCCAAAGAATTTTAGTAAATTTTTAATTGACAAAATTAAAACTTTGTTTAAATTTTTTGGATTTTTTTAAGTAATATGTTAATTGTGTCAAGTAAAAATATTCTAAAAATTAATAAATTAATTTTTTTTTAAGCTTAAAAAAGTTTCACATTTTTAAAAATAAAAACTTGATTTTCAAACTTTACCATAAAGATGATTTCAAACTTTCATATACATATACAAAAAACTATAAACTAAATGAGAATTTCAAAACTAAGAAAATAAAAAATAATAAATAAAAAAAACTTTTAAATTTATACTAAATTATTGAAATTTTTCTTTAAACTTTTGAATAAGTTTGTAATTGCTTCAATTAAAAAATTAATCAAAATTTTTTTTTTTAAACAAATGATTACTCAAATTGTTTTTCTCAATATTTTTGTCTGTGTAATTTATCCGAGTTATTATTTTAAGTGTAGTTATACTCATATTAAGACAAACATTTTAATTATTACATCATATTAAAAATACAATATTAATTTTTTAAATTTTAGCTTATGCACGTAATTAAGTTTCAATTGCAATTCTGTTGTCACAAATTGTAAATAATAGTGGTATTCAGAGTCTTACTTGCCAGCCCTGGCACTCTTGGTAAAAGAGCACTTTTTGAAATTACTTTTCAAAATACATGTATTTTTTGAAAGAAGTACTCTTTTGCTACATTGCCAGGGCTGGCAACAAGACTCTGAATACCTCTAATATAGTTTACCTTTTAAAATTTAATTGAAAGCAAATGTTTGCTGTCAATAAAAATCATACAAATTAAAAGATTACCCTAAATGAGTGTATATTTCATAAATATTTATTTATTATACCTATTGATACCAGCAATTAATCCAAAAACAACTAATGAAACACTGCAAAAGATTCACACATAAGTATGAAACATGGTAGGTTTCACACTTACCGCTACATTTGGTATTAAAAAAAAACAATAAATTATATTGCATAAAAATTGAGTATTATTGCATAATAATAAAAAAAAAACTAACATAAATTGTTTTTTTTTTTTGTTTTTAGATTAAAAGAATCAAAACGAATTAAATCCAAAAAAATATATATCAGTTGAAACATATTGCACTAAATACGTCAATTTCTATGGAGATTTTTCTCAAGTTTATGGATTGATGTGTTATGTTTTTTTCTGGTATTTTTTTATGTTGTTTGTTACTAAAGTTGTAACATACAATTTTAACAATTTAATTAAAATTGCTATAACCATAAAATTTTTGCAGCACACTTTATGCAATAGAGTGGAATAAAATTATAAATATTAAAAATTAATGTTAAAGCTGCGATTTACTGCCAGGATGTAAGTATTTGGGAAACAAATAACTTGAAGATGTTTACAGATTTTTTTTTAAGCAGAAACTTTTGCGGCGAAATGGGTTTAAAAATCGGTCCACGTTTTGATTGCCGACATATTTTCTAGAAAACATATTAACTTGAAGATGATTGAAGAATTTTTTTAAACAGAATCTTTTACGACAAAATGTTCAAAAAAGTTCAAAAATCGTTCCATGTTTTGACTGGAGACCCATTTTCCGAAAAGCATTTGTGTAGGGTATTATAAATTCGATATTGACCGACTGTAATTTTCTTACTTGTGTTCACTTGTTAATTGTTTTACTTCCATCCCACTCTATTATATAGAGTACACATCACACATCTACAATGAGAGTACAATGTTGTGGACGCAATGATTTTTCTGCTAAAATTCATTATTTAAAGGTTTGTTTTTCTGCTGAGAGCTATGTTATGTCTAAGAATGTATACATAAATGCATAAATAAATGAATGAAAATAACGACTCTAAGCTCTCAATAAAGGCATTAAAAAATTGACTTTTTGAGCAATACACATATTTATTTATATGGGGCTGCTATATAAATGAGATTTTTAATGCATTAATGCAACCAAAACAAATCAATGAAATTTAAACACGCATAGCCAATAAATGCATAATGGGCCAAAAATTATGAACTCGAATAACTCACAAGTGCAACTTTTAGTGGGCCCCCTCCGATTATCCTAAAACATGCACATGTTAAAGAGGGGAGAAAAATAAAAAAGAAAAATCTCATTAATTTTTATTAAACAATAAAAATTGTTTTATTCGGCCTTTAAAATATTATATTTTGAGGATGTTTTCGAGCCAGAGGTCATTATTTTCTTTACTTATAAAAACCATGAATTTCTCATAGCATGATTTTCAAGAAAAATATTTATATATGGGGGTTTTCGTGTCAACTGACACAACTTTTGAAACCGATGTTTTCCGATCGGGATGAAATTTGCACCAAGGTTAGTCCTTTTGGATAGTAGCTTAGACACAATTTTTCAACGAGATAGGTCAAGGACTCTCTGAGTTAGAAGTGGTGGAAATTTGACATTTTGGCCAAAGAGGTGGTTATTCTCATCCATGTAACTTCTTACCTATTGATTTTAGCAAAATGTGTCCCAAATAGTTTAGATAGCTATTTCTTCAGTCTTTAAAGAAAAAATTATTAAAAAAAAAAAAAAAAAAAATTTTGAAAAAATCCAAAACTTTTTTGACTTTTTTCTCAAATTGGGCCTTTTTTTTTTTGATTCAAAAGAAAGCTTAGGTGATTTCCTTTAAGAGCTATGGGGTTGCTTACTGGGATGCGAGTGGGATATCTATGAAAAAAACTATTTTTTAACTTTGGAACACAAAAAACGGTTCTTCAATTTGCACTATTAGGCGTAGGATAGCTCACCAGTTTTCGTTTTCGATCCGGGACTCCCTCTAATTTCGATAGATTCGAAAATGAAATCATGAGCCCAAAAATAAGGGTGGCCAGGCCCGGATTACCCTTAAGGCAAAGTAGGCAACTGCCTAGGGGCCCCACATCAGCTTGGGGCCCCACATCAGCTAGAGGCCCACGGGCCCCTTTTTTTTTTTTTTATTATTTTTTTTTTAAAGCACTAGGCCTTTAGTTTTTTTTCCTTAATTATTACTTGGTAAAAAATGCGTCCACGTATTTCTTTGACTGAAAATTATTACTTGGTAAAAAATACCAGTGTAAACATGGAAGAAGAAATAGGGAAATGCTAACAATTATTCTTTTCACAGCGACGAGGTTTTTGTTGGTAGAATTTTCAAAGAAGAAAAGCTAGGGGTCCCTACCTTCTTTTTAATTATTACTTGGTAGAAAAATGCGCCTACGTATTACTTTGACTGATGAGTATTTTGTTGGTACAATTTTCAAAGAAGAAAAGCTAGGAGTCCCTAGCTTTTAATTTAATTTAATTTTTTTTTTATTTTATTTTATTTTATTTTATTTTATTTTATTTTATTTTATTTTATTTTATTTTATTTTATTTTATTTTATTTTATTTTATTTTATTTTATTTTATTTTATTTTATTTTATTTTATTTTATTTTATTTTATTTTATTTTATTTTATTTTATTTTATTTTATTTTATTTTATTTTATTTTATTTTATTTTATTTTATTTTATTTTATTTTATTTTATTTTATTTTATTTTATTTTATTTTATTTTATTTTATTTTATTTTATTTTATTTTATTTTATTTTATTTTATTTTATTTTATTTTATTTTATTTTATTTTATTTTATTTTATTTTATTTTATTTTATTTTATTTTATTTTATTTTATTTTATTTTATTTTATTTTATTTTATTTTATTTTATTTTATTTTATTTTATTTTATTTTATTTTATTTTATTTTATTTTATTTTATTTTATTTTATTTTATTTTATTTTATTTTATTTTATTTTATTTTATTTTATTTTATTTTATTTTATTTTATTTTATTTTATTTTATTTTATTTTATTTTATTTTATTTTATTTTATTGTTTATTTTATTTGTTTAATTTATTGGTTTAACCGAAAAGTGGTAAAAATTATCTTCGTGTCGTGGTAGCATTACAGATCAAGGCCTCTGGTGGGAATCGAACACTGTTTCTATTTTACCCCTTTTTGAGTTCTTTTATGATTTTTTTTTTGCCTTCTTAGAAGCAATTTTTTAAAATACTTTTTCTTAAAAAAGGCTTTCAGGAAATCAAACAAAAAAGGAAAAGAGAATTCCAGAAAGTGGTAAACTATTCACAAAAAACAGCGTAATTTAGAAAAAATTTACATTGTGCTTGGAAAATTGGCGTTTTTTTTTTATTTTTTTGGAATTATAAAAAGTTTGAAGGGGCCCCGAGACATGCAATGCCTAGGGGCCCCGACATGGCTAATCCGGCTCTGGGTGGGGCCTTATGGCTCCTCATAGGGGTCAAAATTGGGCGTAAAGAGGTTAAAATCCTCAAAAAGCCCCACAACTGCCCTAGAACTGCCCATGGAGGGGTGCAATGTGAAACCGACCTCCATTTATTTTCGGCTCCCAAAGTTTTTCTTAAATATACCTAACCTTTATTTCCATTTCATAAGGAGCTCCCATACAATATGACATTTTTATAAAATTTGCTCCTACCGCTCTGACTGTCCATTGGGTGCCCCTAGAGAAGTAAAATGTATGACCGACCCCGAATATTTTAAACTCCAACATTTTCTCAGAATATACCTACCCTTTATTTTCAACTCTTAAGGGGGTCCCCATTAGACTGGCCATAGCGTTATATAGAAAAATTAAAAAATGTTAAATCCATAAGTGTTCGCACTGACAAATGTGAGGTTGGGGATAAAAATAATTATGCATATTTAAAAAAAAAAATTTTTTTGTTCCGAGTACCTCCGGGTTCAGCCTAAAGTTTGAAAAACGGATTACAAGGGAAAAATATGACTTTTTTTTAATTTTCTCAATTTTTTTGATATTTTAAGTACAGTTTTAATTCAAATGGTCACTGAATTTTGATTAAGAGTTAATTGTCTATCAAATAAGGTGTTAAAAATTAAAATCGGTTGAAAATTAGCCGAGTTATGACAACTTCCCCCGGCAACTAACGTGTGGCAAACCACCTGATCAAGGAATTCGAGCCCCATTTTTGAAATTTATTGAAATTATCTACTGTAATTAATTTTTTTTATTCCTCAAGTTCCAATGTACTAAGAAGATACATATTTTTCATATTGCGTTTTGCTAACTTGTTTTAAATAAATGCTAAAGTGGTCTGAATTTTTCAACACTATTTCCAAATCTCCAATTTTAAATTTTTATTTTTTTTGTTAAAGAAATTTTAAAAAATCGGCTATTGGAGTTTAGGGATTTGTTAAGCACATATAAAGGAATAAAAACCCCAAAAATTGTAGGGTTTGCTGTTTTCATTTGGCTATTACAGTGATGTAATTTCGGTGGATTTCGGGAAAGTAGTGATTTTTGGCCATTTTTTAGCTTTTATTTATTTTTTTTGTTTTTTTTTTTTAAAACTTGATATGTTTTGGACCGAATTATATCAACACGAGATGGAATACTTCAATTCACAAAATTAGGGCGAAATTGAGATATAAAAAATTGCCTCTGTTAAGGGTCAAAGGTCAAATTTTAGAAAATTTTGAATTTTTAAACATTATCAGATTTGGTGGGCGGATTTTTCTGGATCTACTTGATGTTATTTTAATTGGTCTAAACTAAATGTCAAATAATTAAAATTGAGAAATTTACCCTTAAGTGCTGTCGGGGCCTATAATTTTTTTAATTTAATGGAGATAATGTAAGTGTATTTTGTTCAAAGGGTCGAATAGGCCCCACCATCACTAAAGGGTTAATATTCTGAATTTAAATTTAAAGACATATGTAAAGACCTTTTAAAATGACATGAAGTAGTTTCATATATTTCCACTCAGAAAATCTGTTAATGTTTAAAAATTTAAAATCTTCTAAAATTTGACCTTTGACCTTTAGTTGGGGCAATTTTTAATTTCCCATTTTTGCCCTTAATTTGCGAATTGAATTATTCTATCTCTTGTTGATATAAGTCGGTCCAAAACATATCAAGTTTGTAAAAAAAACCAAAAAAAAAATAAATAAAAGCTAAAAAAGGGCCAAAAATCACTACTTTCCCGAAATCCGCCGAAATTACATCACTGTAATAGCCAAATGAAAACAGCAAACCCTACAATTTTTGGGGGTTTTATTCCTTTATATGTGCTTAACAAATCCATAAACTCCAATAGTCGATTTTTTAAAATTTCTTTAACAAAAAAAATAAAAATTTAAAATTGGAGATTTGAAAATAGTGTTGAAAAATTCAGACCACTTTACCATTTATTTAAAACAAGTTAGCAAAACGCAATATGAAAAATATGTATCTTCTTAGTACATTGGAACTTGAGGAATAAAAAAAATTAATTACAGTAGATAATTTCAATAAATTTCAAAAATGGGGCTCGAATTCCTTGATCAGGTGGTTTGCCACACGTTAGTTGCCGGGGGAAGTTGTCATAACTCGGCTAATTTTCAACCGATTTTAATTTTTAACACCTTATTTGATAGACAATTAACTCTTAATCAAAATTCAGTGACCATTTGAATTCAAACTGTACTTAAAATATCAAAAAAATTGAGAAAATGAAAAAAAAATCATATTTTTCCCTTGTAATCCGTTTTTCAAACTTTACACTCAAAAAAAACCATTAACTTAAACGTTGGAAAAATTTTCTTCAAAATAGTTCATAAATTTTCCCTCAATTTAGTTAAATTTAACTAAAATTTTGGAAATTTTCCCAACTTTTAGGAAAAAATTTTAGTTCATGGACTGTTAAATAGGCCATAATTTTCCTTAAATGGAATTCCCTAATACATGGAAAAAATTCTTTCCGCCAAAGAAATTTTCCCTAAATAAATGAAAAAAAAATCTTTTTTTTTAAGACATATTTCTTAAAACAAAATTTAGTTCAAAAAATTCAGTTTTAGGACGTAATTTCCTACCAATTAGTTTATCATATTTATCTTCTTTAATTTGAGGAAGTTTTTTCCACAAGTTTAGTAAATTTTTCATAACATGAAATTGTTTAGTTGATTTATTTTTTTTTTTCATGCTTGCTTGTAGTTCACATTTTGTTTATTATTTGTAGTATATGAAAAAGAGAGTTTGGTCTTGTATAACAAGTAATAAATTTAATGTTTACATTTTTTTCTACACATGTATGTGTTAGGAAAAAAATAATATTCTAATCACAACAAAGGCCTTGGCTTTGGCGTGTTTTCCCATAGTCTGGGAACAAACGTTAAAGACAAAGTCTTTGTTGTAATTTACTTTAAAAACTAATGAAATTTATTACTTGACCATAAGAAACAAACGTTTTTTTATATTTTAAATAAAAAATGTACATAATGAGAATTCTGTGTGTATTCACATGCTATTCTATAAAATAGTGAAATTAACTAAATAAAAATATGAAATTAACTAATTTTTAGGAAAAATGTCCTCATCAAAAATGTTTTTTTAACTAAAAAATGGGAAATTTTTTTCCACTTTTAAGTTCAAATTGGTCCTAATTTTTAAGAAAAATATGGACTAAAAAGTAGGAATACATGGCAATGGAGCTAAATCATTATCAATTTTCCTTGGATTTAGTTAGTTTTCCCATTTTTTAGTTAGTTTTTTTTCTGAGTGTAGGCTCAACCCGGAGGTACTCGGAACAAAAAAAAAAAAAATTTTAAATATACATAATTATTTTTATCCCCAACCTCACATTTTTCAGTGCGAAAAATTTAACTTTTCAAAAAAATTTCTACTATGGCCACTCTAGTCCCCATACATTTTTTTTGATTTTTATTAGTTTTTAAAAATACATGTTTTTATAATGTATAGGAGCCCCTTAGGGAGTAGAGATAGGGTGTTATTATTTTCGGACAAAATGTTGGTAACTAAAAAACAATGGGGATTGGTCGTAATTTTTGCCTCTCTAGGAGGTACTGGTTTAATAAAACAAATTTATAAAAATTAAATAAATGTATGTTTGCAAAAAATGTTGGAATTATTAAAATAATGGAGGTCGGTCATACACTTGGGGCACTTTAGGGTAAGTTAGAATGGTAGGATCAAATTTTTTAAAAATGTTTTCATGGGAGCCCCCCTAGGAAGTGGAAATAGGGGTAAGGTATGTTCAAGAAAAATGTTGGGGGCAGAAAATTATTGGAGGTTTCTCACATTGCACCCCTCCAGGGGCGTTCCTATTGCAGTTTTGGGGCTTTTTAAGAATTTTTTCCTCTTTACGCCAAACTTTGACACCGATGAGGGGCCATATGGTCCCACTCGTGCATTTTTTTGGCTCGTGCTTTTTTTTTCGAACCTATAAAAATTAGAGGGTATCGCGGATCGATATCGAAAACTGGTTAGCTATCCCACGCCTAATAGTGCAAATTGAAGAACCGTTTTTTGTGTTACAAAGTTAAAAAAAACAAGTGAGAGTGTTAAATTCGGCTGTGCCGAATCTTTTATACCCTCCAAAATGTAAAAAAAAAAATATAAAAAAAAAATCCAGGGGCGTCTTTTTTTTTTTGCGATTTTGAACTTCATCTAAATTAAGAATGTTGCATTTGCTTAGCAAAAGTACAAAAAACCCTGCAAAAAATGCGGTTTTTCTTGGGTTGGTTTAGTTCTCCAAGGGGGAACTTTTCCCCCCTTGGTCCGATTTTGCCCATTTCCGAACTTAACCTGCCTAGGAATATAAGACATATTTGTGCCAAACTTCGGAAGTCTAGCTCTTTTATTTTGGACTGTATCGTGTCCTCTACAGACGGACAGACGGACGGACATCGCTAGAATGTCTTAGAATCGATCACTGATCAATAATATATATACTTTATGGGGTCCTAGACCGATATTTCGATGCGTTACACACGGAATGACAAAGTGAGTATACCCTCATACTGTGGTTGGAGGGTATAAAAACAATTTCATAGATATCCCACTTGCATCCCATTTAGCGACCCCATAGCTCTTAAAGGAAATCACCTAAGCTTTCTTTTGAATAAAAAAAAAGGGCCCAATTTGAGGAAAAAGTCAAAAAAGTTTTAGATTTAAAAAAAAAAAAAAATCAAATTTTTTTTTTATAATTTTTTTCGAAAGACTGAATAAATAGCTATCTAAACTATTTGGGACATATTTTGCTAAAAACAATAGGTAAGAAGTTACATGGATGAAAATATACACCTCTTTGGCCAAAATGTCAAATTTCGACCCCCTCTAACTCAGAGAGTTCTTGACCGATCTCGGGACTAACCCTGGTGCAAATTTCATTTCGATCGGAAGACATCGGTTTCAAAAGTTGTGTCAGTTGACACGAAAACCCCCATATAACTTAGTTCATACACATTTGAGGACCCCATTGGGTTCGGACCCGATAGGTCCAGACCCCGATGGGCTTAGACCTAGTTGGGTTCCTTAAAAATCGTCATAGTTTTTGATTCAAAATTTGTGTCCGTTTCGCTCTACTTTGCTTAGTTTTTGAGATACATGATTTTAGGGGACCACTGGGGTTTTGAGAATTAAAAAACTCTATAACTTCAAAAATATTACTCGGAGAACTTTTGGTTGTTTGCGGTCTTCTTCTACGTATTGAGAGCTACAAAAATGCTCTTGGAGCATTTTAAAATTTTCGGGAATGCTTTTTTGGATCCAAATTTAAGAAGCATTATTCTCCACACGTGTGAAGAGAACAGGCAATACTATAGAAAGTCCGAGAACCAAAAATGGCCTCCATTTTGCTCCATCTGGCTTAGTTTCCGAGATAGCACCATTTTAAGTGTTCTAAAAAAAAAAAAACAATTTATTTTTGCTAATACAGTCAAATTCGGTTATAACGACTCGGTTATAACGAATTCTCGGTTATAACGAACTAATTCTAAAGTCCCGACGTTTTAGCACCAATTTTCACACAAAATACTTCTTTTATAACGAACTCGGTTATAACGAATCCTCGGTTAAAACGAACTGCTTATTATGGTCCCACGAACAAAATTTCATGCATATTTACCTTTTTATAACGAACTCCCATTAATATTTTTTAAATGTGTGGCAATCATGTTTATCAAACTACTAAAAGGTTGGAATTTTTTGGCTTATATTATGATATTGATAAAATTTATTTATCATTTTAATGATTTCTTCTCACGAAGTAGTTTATTTACGAAAAAAACATAAAATTAAACAAAATTGGATCTATTTTTTTGTAAATAAAACTAGGTTTATAAAAAATATACCCCGTTTATAGCGAACTTCGCTTATAACGAACTATTTTTACTGGTCCCTTGGAGTTCGTTATAACCGGGTTCGACTGTATTAGCAAAAAAGCTTGTAAAAACTCAATTTTAAATTTGCAAAACAAATTATTCCAAATTTTGTTTAAAATTGCTAATGCGCTAAATAAAGTTTACAAGATATTTTTGCTAACATGCCAACTTAAATTTGCTAGAGTTTAGCTTACAAACACTAGCAAAAAAAAATTAGTAAATCTACTAATTTATTATTTTGAGTGTAGAGTCTATGTGTGCTGACGTAAAATGTCAGCAGCCACTAACAACCTAACATAACCTGAAATTTTCTCAGAGACTCCCAAGCTTACACTTCTATTTAATTTAACTATAAAAACCAACTGGGATGGAACGCTAGATACCTGACCTCATCTCAACTTAAAGTGAACCGATGTGAATGTCTGGTTCCTAGCAAAGCAGATTTTAAAGGTTATGGCGAATATGATCGGTCATTGTATTATAGACAGATACGATGAATTCATAAATAAAATAGTATAGTTCATCTACAAGTGCCACCACCCATAGTGCAAATTTCCAAAATTCCAAAAAAAAAGTCTACAAAAAAATGTATAAAAGAATTGCTAATAACTACGCAGTTCAAACAAAATATTTTGAGGCAATATGTTAGTACATGTACAACAAACATAGATTAAAACCGGCAACATCTTGTAACAGTAGCAAAACAATAACAACAAAAAAGACTAGCAACATAAACTAAAAATTGGTAGCAATATTGATACTTGTTATTTTTAGCTTAAGTTACTCGTACCTGCCAATGCTCTCTGTCAATAATGTGTAACAAATAGATGCGTATCAATATTTTTATACACTTTTTTGCCACACATTTTTCAATATATGTAATGGATGTGTATACAATTTGCACCACCTCTACGTATATATTTGTGTGTATGAGTGTGTTAAGGTGTGCCTGTGTGTGGTTTGATAATGTATTTACATGTGTGCGTATAAGTGTTAGATTAATCTTTTGCAAATACATTTTGTGCTTTTATGTCGATGGTGTTTATTAGAGTAGACCGTATTTCATTTCAGTTGTTCATATTTTAAAACAAGGGCTCTGTCTTCGAACCCGGGCGCTAAAAGAAACTCAATATTTCATACAAATATTTCGATTTTTAATTTTTGGTAAAAACAAACCAACAAAGTATATTTATATAATACAAAAATTCAACCTTTCGTCGTAATTTGGTTAAGTAAGCAGGCAGCCGCCTATTGGATAGCTCACATAGGTCCCTTCGATGCAGTGTTGCCAGAACTTGGTAATCAAAAACGGCTAAATCCATTCGAAAAAACGGCAAAAAAAGGCTAAAAAATGGCTAAAAAAGGCTAAAATATATATTTTACTTTTTTAAGAAAAACTAATGTAAATTCATATTTTGTACGGTTTTTTATACATAAATTAAAATAAGGAGACTTTTTGGTTCTGTTTTTACAAATCTTAATTAAAATGAAGAGAGTTGAAAACACTTTTTTAATGATTTAAATTTTTTATAAAAATATTTATAAAAATTTTGAGTACAAAAAATTTATTTTAGTAAAAACAAGTAAGAAAATTATAGTCGGTCAAGACCGACCATATAATACCCTACACCAAGGTTTCCCGGAAAATGGGTCCCATGGGTCGATTAGATCTATATGTTGTAAAACCTTTAATAAGTGAAGAAAACACTCACAAATCAAATTTGAGTGAAATAGGCTTCTATTTGTTGACAATTAACCGCTTTAACTGAATATCGGGCGAAATTTTCACAAGGGGCCTGAGTCCAAAACTGGTCCGATGATTATCAGGTTTGATAAGGTTATTTAAGTACGCGTTTAACATACACAAACAAAATTTTAATTAAATATTTTCTATTTTCATGAAATTTGAGACATTTATGTGAAAATCGGGAAGGTGGTTTGTATGGGGGCTACAAGAAGAACTGGTCCGATTTCTTTGAAATTCGGAATGATGATATGTGAAGACAAAACATGTTTACCATCCAAATTTCAAAGCGATACCTTCTATAATACGGTTATTAGAGTCATTTGAGCCAAAACTAAATAGGACCTTTGTATGGGGGCTAGGTCTAAATATGGACCGATTTTTTCCAATTTCAATAGGCTTCGTCCTTGGGCCAAGAGAGACTTAAGTTTCAAATTTCAAGTCAATTGATTAAAAATTGCGATCTGTATCGTGTTTACACCGTTTACATGGACAGACAGACAGACAGACAGACAGACGGACGGACGGACGGACGGACAGACGGACGGACGGACGGACATCGCTAAATCGACTCAAAAAGTGATTCTGAGTCGATCGGTATACTTAAAGGTGGGTCTAGGACCAATATTTCGGGTAGTTACAAACATCAGCACAAACTCATTATACCCTGTACCACAGTGTGGTGTAGGGTATAAAAATTTTTAGTTATTTTTGTTTAAAAAAATTTTTTCAACACTTAAATTCGGGGTGAATCTTTTTACCTTTGGAACCGTTTTCGTTGAAACATGGCCAAAAGACTTCCAAAAATATGTATGCCAAGATTCATCCATCAGCCTTCAAGTGGAGTTTCACTAGATCGTCTAAAATTTTGTATAATGTTTATGGTATGAATATGACAAAAATATCCGTGGTTTTGTTCAAGACTGGTGTTTATAAAAATTTAAATATACCTATTAACAAAACAAACCAACATATAAAATCCTGCCGATGATAACACATAACTAAAGTGGTGTGAAACCGGTATTGGAATATCAGAAATGTCTGTAATTTTTAGAAATTAAATTTTCTCCTACAATTTTCAACTTAAACCTTTATAACAAATAGTATTAGAGTCAGTGATCGATCTGTACAAACATAAAAACCAATAAATTCTTTATTTTGGTATAAAAAACACACTAAGGCTGAGTTTTTGAGTTGTAAAATTTATTGATTTTAGGTTTAAACTGAGTTAAAACCACAAATTCTGTTTTTGAGATGTGGTTTATTTTAAGTTTAACTCACCAATGATGGAGAGTTAAACTAAGGTACAAAAATGTCAAAAAACACCTCTGATTTTCAAATATACTGGTTAGTATTGCCATGTTGTGGTATTTTATTCGAAAAAATGTGCGATGATGGCAACTATTCTAATTGGAAATGTGGCATTTGGTATGGCAATACCGCGTTAATCGACATTTGCTAAACTTGAACTGAAAAACAGAATGCTTGGTTAAACTTGGTTTTATTTTTATAAAGTTTAATAAAACTCCCGGTTAAACTAAGTTAAAGCGATATGTCAAAAACGCAGCCTAAGACTCCGTTATAAAATAACTCTCCGTTAAATTTAACTTTTTCATACAAATTTTGACATAAGGCTCCGTTAAATCCGCAGTTAGCAGCTAACTTTTCATTGAGTAATCCGCCCTAAAACTTATTTTTTAACCGAAAACTCAAAAATGGCTAAAAAACTGCTAAAATAGTTTTGAAAATGGCTAAAAAAACGGCTAAGAGCTAAATGCCTTTTTCTCCGGCTAAACGAGTTCAAAAGGAGCTAAATCTAGCCGGAAAATGGCTAAATTGGCAACACTGCTTCGATGGGAGTGGTCCTATTGTGTTACCTATAAAAGAAGGAAATAAAAGATAAGGAGAGGACACACAGGGATTTAAACTGAACCGATCGGAGTCCCAGATGAACAATGTTAACCTACTGATGTCCATACCAGAGAAATATATAAAGTCCGCAGGTATCGGGCTACCAAAATTCGGCCCTCCGATTGGCATATGCCGGAGAAAGTGCGATGCCGTATCTTCTTCCTCTACGTCCTGACATATGGTTATTGATGAATTCCTATTTTACTGGAGTGTAAGCATGTCGTTTACTGGATTAATACAGCAGTGTTGCGGAACCACAGTGCTACGGTAGCATTAAAAATCCTCCTTCACCAAATACCATTGAACATATACGGTAGGCAGTATTCGGCAACGTCGGCACTTCGACCTTATATTACACTGTAATGGAAGAGCAGCAATTGAGTTTATAACTCGATCACGAAAAAAAGAACATAACCACAAAATGTGGACTGTGCTCAATCTATGAGCCTTTTTGAGGTCTACTTTATATATGTTCCCGAAGCTCCTATAAGGAGCATAGGGCCCCAACAAAATCTCTCCATTTTGATCTGTCCATCGCAATATTTTTCATTTCGCTCCAACTGGTGTTCAGAGTTGTTGCTTCATTTATGACTTGTCGTCTCCATGTATGGGCTGGACGTCCTCTTCTACGACTACCTTGTGGATTCCACTCTATGGCACTTTTATCAATGTCTGGATGGGTTTTTCTTATTGTATGACCTATCCAGTTCCACTTTCGTCTACGTACTTCAGCGGTTATGGAAGATTTCTGCCTTTCGAACCAAAGCCTCCCATTGGTTATCCTTTGCAGCCAATACACCCGGAGTATTCTTCTCAGACATCGGTTTATAAATACTTGCATTGCCTGAATGTCTGGGGGGCCGCATTCCATGTTTCGCAGCCGTACAACAAAGTAGAACGAACATTCGAGTTAAACAGTTTAATTTTGACACCACGAGAGAGTGTGGATGATTTCCATACGTAATTGAGTTGGCCGAAAGTTTGGGATGCTTTTTTAATACGGTGAGAGATATCTGCGCCCGAGCCGCCAGTTGTTGTTAATATAGAGCCAAGATAACAGAAATATTCTACATCCTCTAGTATATCATTACCAATTGTAAATCTGCTGTTGTTTTCAGTGTTAATTCTCATCACCTTGGTCTTCCTAATGTTTATTTTAAGGCCTGCATTTGAGGCCATGTCTGACAGAAGTTGTAACTTTGATTGCATATCAGAGAATCGATGAGAGAGAAGCCAAATGTCATCAGCATATTCTAAGTCCTCTAATCTTCCATTAAGTCCCCAAGAGATACCTCTATTGCCTACAATACATTGTTTCATGACAATATCCAATACGATGTTGAATAAGAGGTCTACTTTACCACTATGATACCATCCAGGGAGTCTTAGATGAGGGGCATTCAGGGTTTTGAAGCCTCTTTACATATTTACACAGACGGACTGAAGATACACGAACAAGTGTGTTTCGTAGTATATTTTGAAGAGTTTGGGTTGGTCTGGTCAACATCTTTTCGATAGACAAGCCGCAGTTAAGTCTCTGAAGTCAATGTTTCTGAAAACAGTATATGTTTTTAACTGATGCACGTTTTTAAATTAGATAACAAAGCAGCTTGACATACGAGTACGGAGTACGACTTAAATTGGTTCCAGGGTACAGATGCATTCCAATGAATTGCAAAGTCAATGAGATTGCAAGACTGAGAACTACCTTACAGGTTGGAAGTTAAAATTCAATGTCTAAATAGTTTCATAAGGAGCTCAAATTTGTTGAACGGCAGGGACTATAAGGGAAAACCCATTACCGTTCCAAGGTATCACAACGGAACTCAGAGTTTATGTGTACTGAAGTAAAGCTTCTGCAGCCACCTAAAGCCGAAGCGTGGACTGTGCTCCGTCACAACTGCAACCAGGTTGGCTCCGAGGCAGTCGGATGATCCTACCCGTAAGCAGACCCATCATAAATGGGTCAAATAATCCTCGTGAAAGAGCACATGTTTTCACATAGCCACATGTCCTTGGCAATCTGCAATAGCGAAGTCTTGCTCTGCCGCTTACTCCTATTGAGAGTTATACCAGGCATATGATCGATCCCTTCAGAATGGAGAGTCGTCCCCTACCTGGCTAATCCTTGGCCAACACAGATACCATTTATACTCATATGTCCAGGCACCCAGATGAGTGCCACATTCGAATGTCTCGAAATCTCATTCAGAGACGCCAGCTATGAAAAATAAAAACCTCATGTGTGTCCTCAGGAATGTCGAGACACTCTGTCAAATCGGACTTGTCCGGAATCCTTGTTTTAAACACTGTTTCGAACTAGGGCGAAGAGCTGCAATAATCCATGTTCTCTGCTTCACCATTCTCGTATGTCCGTATGGTCTGTACGTCCATTCCTCTATACGCGCAATCCTAGTGGCTGTGTTCTCGGTTAACTAGCCTGTGAAGCATTGTCAGTAGACCTTTCATCGGATTGATGCTAAGTGCGCCAGTTATCATCAGTATACTTGTACTAAGTATCCTATTGAATGCTTTCTGATAAGTGTCCTTCCCCATCGTCTCCCACTAGAATTTTCTGTCACCATACATAAGAATATGCCTGATGACAGAGTTGAATAACCAATTGACATTCCGAGGAGTAAGATCCCAGTTGCTTCGAATGGCCTTCTTACAGCCCAAGTGTTAATATTGCATATTAGCTTTTTATATTCAAGAAGAAGTTCTAAAGAAAATTTGGAGATAAATCCAGGTGTTCAGACAGTAAACCTAGATATCTTCCGGATACTGCAACGGCCCCGTCGTCCGAGTAGGTGACTTTATTAACCTCAATGTTATCCAGTTTGAAATGCAGGATATTTATGATCAGGTTCCTCAGAAACCGTGATAAAATACCCCCCCCCCCCCCCCCACCTGCGGAGTACCCCGTACTGCAGAGTTAAATTATTAGGTTAAGAGTTAACCTAATAATTCTATGTTTGAGCAGGTTCATGACAAATCTGATTTTGGTATTATCCACCCTAAAGTTTTCCAGGAAAAAATTTAATTGCCTCAGGATTGACATTGTTAAAGGCATCTTAAATTTTAAGGAAGGCAGCCAGAGTGAATCCCATTTATTCCAAAGACCTCGCGACCTTTTCAATAATAGAGTGTGGTGCAGTCTCCACTGACTTGATCATATTTCTGATATGTTGAGATGTAACTAGTAACTCCAAGTTGATCGACATCCTAAGGGATAAATCGATTATGCTCTTCAGAGTTTTGAGGAGAAAGGTGAAAATACTAATCGATATCTAGTTCTTCGGTTTTGTTCGGGATGTCTCCTTTTCTTTGGCATGAAGACTACCTCAGAGTTGCACCATTTCCTAGAGATGTAAGACCATCTAAAACAATCCAGATATCTACTGGCAAGCCATTGTATAGCCCGATCAGCGCTGCATTGAAGGCCGTCAAGCCACTTTGATTTGCAGATTTCGAAGCTCCTGATTGCCAAACGTAGTATATCCTCTGAAATCGGCGGATTAACAACGCAGTGCCAATTTCTGTAACTATGCCAAAAATTTTCGCATCCAGAAATAAAATTAGAGTCTTCTTGTTTTCTACAGGGTGATTCAAATAATGCTTAAGTTAAAAAATCAATCACGAAAACAAATGTAAAGCTTTTTTTTGAATCACTCTGTGATACACAAGATGACTATAATGTTGTATTATTTTTTCAATCCGGAAACGTTTTTCATAGTTACAGAAATCGGGTACATAGCTCAGGCGTAACAGGTAATTCCGTTTTCTAATGTATTTAATATTTCTTAGTCCAAAATTTGTGTTTCGTATGTTTCAAATTCGCCCCCATCTACCCAGCCTACAACCTTTTCATTTCCCGCCAACTTTAATATAATTTAATATATAGACATACAAACAAGTTCGTTTAACAATTGTGGTAATCTAGAGCGGCAATTGTGTAAATAAAAAATAAACGTTTTTAAATAAAGTGATTAAAAATCTTTACTTGGAATTTTATTTAATATTTGGAATTTTTAACGTAACACAAGAATTTCCTAAAGCGATTATTAATAACCTTTTTTATAACAAATGGTTTTACTTTTTTGAAATAATAAAAAAGACAGAGACGTTTTGTAAGGAAGAAAATAAAAGGTATTGGGGGAGTAGGGGGGCAAGTTAGTTACGGTTAAAAGCGGCAAAATCTTTTTGGTATCGATATATCGCTTACAGTAAAGGAGTCCACTATGGTGGCTTCTCTTACTATAGAGGGGCTTTTAATAATGCCATCCCAGACTCGATAATTGTGGCATTGTCTGGTCTGGGAGTGAAGTGTGGGATCGTTTGATGGTGAAAAATCTTCTTGCCAATAGATATATAACGTCTGAATTAGGAGCGTCTATTATATCTCGATTTGTGAGTAGGGGTACACCACAGGGAAGTGTTCTTTCGCCATATCTTTGGAACTTGGCACTGAACTCAATACTGCTCTCTCTAAAACCACGTGGTTGTCATGTTGTCGGGACATTCTTCTTCTCTGAATGATCGGTCTAAAAATTAGTGGCCAAGAGACCGTAGTCTGGGAGTTAATCACGAAGGTGCAGAGAATGGTGTCGATGTGTATCACTGGTGCTCCTTGTACTACACCTACGGCTGCACTAAAAGCTCTTTTGCACCTAATACCATGGGACATATTGAGCAGACAGTATGCGGCTACATCAGCAATTCGACTGAATAGCACACTGCAATGGAAGAGCAGCGATTGTGGGCACAGTGCGATCTTGCAAAAGATAATAATACCAGAAAATGTGTACTGTGCTTCCTCTATGAGTAACCTGACCAACTGTTTTTGGCTAAAAAGCGGGATGGAAAGGTTGAAAAAGCGGGATTTTGACCTAAAAAGCGGGACTTTTTTAAACCCTTCAATTAGCGATAGGGGATTTATATTAGTTTGTCATTCCGTTTTTAACTGGTCGGAAATAGGTCCAAGGATCCCATAAAGTATATAAATTAATGATTTTCAATCGTATTTAAGTCGACATAGCTATGTCCGTCCGTCTTTCTGACTGTATGTCCGTTGAAAAAATATAATTGCTTTCGAAAGATAACTCTGAAGCATATGAAGCTTTTTATTTCAAACGTACCACGAAAAAAAATGTTGGTGGATAAAAGTCATACCTACGGATCCGATCTACGGAATAAGCTCGAGATTATTGCCCTATATGGAACTAAAAAATCGTGGAACAAAAGTTAAAGCTTTTCAGAAAAATGGGCGAGATGGGCGTGATCAAAAATTGTTAAATTGAGCAATTTGCTTTCTTCTAAGTATTTCGACCTTTTCTAAATTATATTTTGTGTTTTTAGAAATTTTTCTAAATTAGGCTTTCAAGGTCACTGTTATTTTAAAAAAGTAAATAAAAGACTATTTATTTCATTTTCAAACTCCGACGTTTCGCTGGGTATTTTCCAGCATCTTCAGGGATGAATTTTATTAAATAAATATTCTCTCGTCAAATTTCTACATTAATTCCTTTAAAACCAAACAGCTTTACACAATAAAATAAATTACATAAAACACACAAGCTTCATATACTTTGATAAAATTGTGCAATTTTTGCATTTTTTTTTCTACTGTAACTCAACAATTCTGAAGTTTCAGAAATAAATCTATTTAATAGAGTTTTGTACGGGCTATCGATTGGCATTATTTGTTCTTGGAAAAAATTCAGAACTCGTTCTGAATTTTTCAAATATTGGATTTTTTTTTTTTTTTTTGAAAACACGTCAATTTTTTTTTTGTTTATAAATTTAAGTTCATTATGTTCTTTTTAAAATGTCAAAATTTTAGAGTTACTTTCAGTTAATTTTTGTTTTTGAGAAAAATGACTTTGAAGATTAAACTCATTTTCCCGAAACAAAAAATTATTGATTTGAAAATTTTGTGGAGAATTCAATAAACTTTCATATTAAAATATTTAAAACAAGTAAAAAAGTTAAATTCGGCCTTGCCGAATGTAGTGATACCCTCCACAATTTCAAAAAGATTATTGCAAAAAACTTTATTTAAAAGGAAATTACTTTTGAAAAAAAAAATTTTTTTGAAAAAAAAATTTTCGCGAAAAAAAATGTTGGTAAAAAAAATCCGCGATTTTTTTTTTTTTGTTTGTACTTGTTTAAATACCATTTGGTGTTCAATTATGTTTACATATGCCAACCAGAAGCCGAATAAAAGCATTTTGTATTTTTAGGTTATGTTGAATGTACTGAAATTTTTTAGGTGTGCTTGCATTTTCGTTCATAACTTTTGAACCGCTGAACCGATATCGCTCAAATGCAATACCAAACTTCTCGGGAGAACTTCCAATAAATATGTTAAGTTTCAGTCATCTCTGTGCAATATTTTGTCCGCGACAGCATTTTCCACAGACAGACAGACAGACAGACAGACAGACAGACAGACGGACAGACGGACAGACGGACAGACGGACAGACGGACATCGCTAGAATGTCTTAAAATCGATCGGGCATTATGAATATATATACTTTATGGGGTCCCAGATCGATATTTCGATGAGTTACAAACAGAATGACAAACTTATATATACCCTCTATCACTAGAGTGGAGGGTATAAAAAGTAAAACTGTCGTGTTTTGACTATTTAATAAATGTGTTTTGGAAACTGCAGAAATGTTGAGTTACAATAAAAAAATAAATATAAAGCAATATCATGCAAAACTTGCTCAATTTTACCATATTTTACAATACCTTGAAGTTCAGTCATTTTTCTTGAAAACAAAAATGAATTGCTATCTTAAAATTTTACATTTTCTAGAGAATTAAATGATCATTCGTTTAAAATTAAAAAAATAAAATGGCTTATTTTTTGCTACATCAATTTTAAGGTTAAATTTGGGAAATTTAGACATACATAGTTCCGAATTGTTTCACGAAACAAATAATGCCAATCAATAGCCCATATAAGACTCTATAAATAAATGTGTTTCGAAAATTGCAGAATTGTTGAATTACCATTGAAAAAATTAAATAAAATGCAATGTCATGCAAAAATTGGTAAATTTTACCATATTTGACCACGTCTAAACCACAGTACAGACTAGTATGCAAACACTGGTGCTAATTGCGTACTTTCCAATATGGTGGTATGGTTTTTAGTACAGAATGATCATCGCTGCCTAGTATATGTGTGCCTGTACGTGTGAGCTTTTGTGCGTGTATTTATGATGTTTGTTTACGTTTTGTATGAAACGTCAAAAGTTACACCGTGTGCTGTCACTAATACTTACACCCATCATATGCAACTCTGTGATACTACTACTCATGTACTGTGGTCTAAACACTTATTTTTTTTTTCTGAATTCTATTTTTTTTATACCCTCCACTCTAGTGATAGAGGGTATATATAAGTTTGTCATTCCTTTTGTAACACCTCGAAATATTGGTCTAGGACCCCATAAAGTATATATATTCATGATCCTCGATCGATTTTAAGACGATCTAGCGATGTCCGTCCGTCCGTCCGTCCGTCCGTCCGTCCGTCCGTCCGTCTGTCCGTCTGTCCGTCTGTCTGTCTGTCTGTCTGTCTGTCTGTCTGTCTGTCTGTCTGTTGAAAACACGCTAACTTTTGAAAGACTTTAAGGAGGCTCCTGAAGTTTGGCATATATGTTGGGCATTTACCTGGTCAGGTTGGTATTGCAATCCAGCGAAATCGGTCCAGTGGTTCAAAAGTTATAAGCAAATGACTGAATTTCGGCAAGGGTTTTTCTGGAATTTACTAGATAAAACACACGGTAACTTTCGAACGGCAATTCTGAGGGTGCTGAAGTGTGGCATATATATTTGCCGTTCCTTTGGTCTAGTTCGTTTCAAATTTCAGCAAAATCGGTCCAGTGGTTCAAAAGTTATTAGCAAAACCGTAAATTTCAGATTAGTTTCACCTTAAATTCACGTGTTGAAAACCCGTTAAACATGTTTTAAAAACATTGGTAAGTTACAAAAATATTTTACAAGGTATTTTTGTCACACAAAAATATTTTTACACTAAAACAAAAAAAAAAAAATACACTCAAAAAAAATTTTACATTCAAAAAAAATTTTACACTCAAAAAAAAATTATTAATTTTTTTTTTTTCAAAAATTAATAAAAAAAAGTTTTTTTACACAAAATAAAATATCTCTAAACAAAAATGTTATTTTTTTTACGTTAGTAAATTTACTACCACTTAAAAAGGGCATTGTGGAGGGTATTCATAGATTCGGCCAAGTCGAATTTAACTTTTCTACTTGTTTCTTTTTTAATTTTCAAAGTTTTTGGAAATTTCTTCGAGTCCCAACACAATTTTATAAGTAGGTTCCTTTATATTTTTTTAACACGGTAAAAAATTCTAAATGTCACCATATTTTTATGGTGATAAAAAAAAACTACAGAACAATCATACGACAAAAATATTATTTTAAAAAATTATAAATTGTGCTTCACTATTCTAAAAGTCAAAAATCGGGATAAAGCGGGACTTTTGCTTAAAAAGCGGGATGGAAAATCAAGGCGGGATGAGATTTCAAAAAGCGGGATAATCCCGCCAAAGGCGGGATGGTTGGTCAGGTTATCTATGAGTCTTTTTGAGCGCTACTTTAGCACTATGGTATCATACAGGGAGTCTTGGAGTAGGGGCATTCCAGGTAGTGGAGATTCGATAGATTTTTACACGGATGGATCGAGGCTGCACGAACAAGTGGGCTTTGGAGTCTTTTCGGAAGAGCTTGGATTGAGACGGGCTCGAAGATTGCCAAATCATTGCATTGTTTACCAGACGGAGATGCTGGCAATAAAGGAAGTGGCTGACTGGTTGAGCGGCAATATCTTGTTTACAACCACAGTCAACATCTATTCTGACAGTCAAGCCGCGGTCAAGTCCCGGAGTCAATGTTTCTGAAAACAAGATCTGCCTTTAACTGTCCCACATATTTAAACAAGGGGTCATTCTTAGTGAAATCAATCAAAAATAGCTAAAAATTTTCGTGACCTCCTCCGATTTTGATGAAATTTGGTTTAGTTGTAACACTAAGTGATTAACTAACGCACACTAATTTTCAGCCGTCTGAGTAAACAGTGGGCGAAAATACGGAGGGTAAAAATTTCCCCCAAAATCTCCTAGTCGCGGCACTTTGCACCGTAAAAACTTAAAATCGTTGGTTCTATTAAAGCTAGAAAGACCATTCTTCGTTTGTTTTGAAGCTCATAATATGCTCTACAATACCTACCATGAAAAAAAAAAAAAAATTTCGAAAAAAATAAGGGTTACCTCCCTTATTTTAAGGTCACGATATAGGGAGGAGAAAATGGGGAGGATGGTATCCCCCGATTTTTTTTTACTTGATAATTTTATTGAGAAAGTCCTAAAGAATACTTATGTTCTAAAATTTTAATGTTGGGACAACACTGGGATCGCTCAAAATCAAAATTTTTCACAATTTCCCCCAAAATCTCCAAATCGCGACACTCTTGAACCTTAAAAATTTAATGTCATAAGTGCTTTTGTAGCTACAGAGCTAATTTTTTTTTGTTTTAAAGCTTTTAGTACGATCTACAAGACCTACCATAACCAAAAAAGTTTCCAAAAAAAGAAATTGGTGCCCCACTTATTTGAAGGTCGTGGCAAAGGGTGGAGGAAATGGGGGGAAAGTATCCCCCGATTTTTTTTTACTTAGTATTCTCAAAGTGCAAGTCCTAATAAGCATAGTCTACAATTTTTTTGTTGGGACAACAATGGGATCGACCAAAATCAAAATTTTTCAAAATTTCCCCCAAAATCAACAATTTGCGACATTCTTCCGCCTCCCATTGTTGTCCTAAGATAAATATTCCAGGATATGCTCTCTAGAACTTACTCTTTAAAAAAAAAACAAGGTAAAAAAAATTGGGGGATACTATCCCCCGATTTCCCCCACCCCTTGCCACGATCTTTTAATACAAGAGGTACCCCTCATTTTTTTTATTTATTTTTTTTGTGATAGTAATATTATAGGGCATATTAAGAGCTTTCAAACATGCCAAAAATGGACTCTGTAGCTACAATATAGTCCACGATATTAAATTTGTAATGTGCAAGCGTGTCGCGATTTGGAGATTTTGGGGGAAATTGTTAAAAATTTTAATTTTGGTCGATCTGATTGTTGTCCCAACATAAAAATTTTAGGATATGTTCATTAGGACTTGCACTTTGAGACTGGGAGATTTTGGGGGAATTTTAACCCTCCGTATTTTCGGCCCCTGTTGACTTGGAGGGCTGAAAATTTGCAGTTGTTAGTTTTTTATGTAGTGTAAGACCTAAACCAAATTTCATCAATATCGGAGGGGGTCACAAATATTCATGATTGATTTCACTAATAATGACCCCAAGATGATTTAAATAAGATTTAAACAAACTCATATAGGTTCTAGAGCACAGATACATTCCAGGGAACTGCAAAGCCGAAGCAAGACTGGTAACTACCTTACAGGTTCCAACAGAATTGGAATGTGTTTGTATGACTCTAGAGACTTGCAAGCAAAACCTAAGGCTTTGTTCCGCGACGCAGACTAAGCAGAGATGGGCATATTGATGGACGTGTGAGTCTACACAACAGATTTGGCCTTTTCTTAATCAGAAGCGGACAAATGAGGTGATATCTTCCAAAAGGAGAGATTTCCGGTTGTGGCTGTTATTACGGACACCGTCTTATAGAAAAGCAAGTAGAACGGTTGAAAGTCCCGTCAAATGACTTTTGTCGGAGTTGCTTGAATGAGTAGAAGGTGGAAACTATCGAACACTATCTGCTAGTGAGCTGAACGATCTTTCTGATTTATCGGATGTCAAAATTCAATATAAAAGGAGTTTCATAAGGAGCTCAAATTAGTTTAACGGCAGGGACTAGTAGGGAAACCTATTACGGTTCCGTGGTATCACAATGGAACTCCGAGTCTATTTGTGCTGATGTAAAAGGTCAGCAGCCACTTACAACCTAAGCTAGCCTTGGTTACTTAAATATCCAATAGCAAAAATGCGTTTTATCTTTCTAAATATAAAAGTATTTGACTTGCTGTGACATTAAGAATAACTCAAGATATCATTTGAAATTTAAAATTTTTAGTTTTTCCTTAGGCCTTTTATCATGTTATTTCACTGACGACTACATTCCATATGTAGATATGATTAATTTATAATTTGTCTTGGTTAATAATGTGACAATTTTTTATTAAGGATTTTCTACTTTTTATTTTTTTATTAAATAATAAATTATACTAAATATTTGGTGTTTTTTTATATTTTGTATGGATACGCAAGTATATTGATTGCATTTAATTGTTTCTTGCCTTCAAGCTAAACACGCGTGTTGTGTCGTTTATTTTCTACATATTTGTTTGCAACATCTAGTTTTTTCAGTTTAAAAACATTAAAAAGTTTATTAGTATTTTATACCAAAAAAAAAAAAATATTACAAAAAATAGCAAATTCGTCTAAGCCGAATTAAAAACAGCCTTCAAGGGGAGTAAGAAATATGATTATTTGTGGTCGTCGCCTTTTCAAAGATTTTTTTATTTTTTTTGTTAGTTTTCAATTAAATCGTTGTTGTATTAACAAACAATTTATTTGTATTGATAAATGTTGTTGTATAATACAAAATCAATTTATTTATTTGTCAAAACAAATAAATTGTTGGTTAATACAACAACTTTTTTATTGAAAATGAACCAGCAATACATTATTTTTTGTTGCAATTCATTTTTTGCCAACATTTAGATTTTTACATTGCAAAACACTCCATTTCAATTAAGTTGACTCTTATTTTCTCAATAATTATGAAATTAAAAAACAAATAGAAAATTTCCGGCAAATTATAATTACTGAAAACTTTAGAAACATTAGTATTTATATGAAATATAGGAGTAGCTATATGGGGTATCTTGGCAACAATTAATTTTTTAACATGATATTTTTAGGTTTGTGTCTAATTTTGAAAAAGGTGCAGGACGCCATCTTAGATTGACTATATAAGCTAACGATTAAAAAAAACAAATAAGAACTACTGATTTCGTTTTCTTAAAATTAACAAGTGAGAGTGTTAAATTCGGCTGTGCCGAATCTTTTATACCCTCCAAAATGTAACAAAAACATAAAAAAAATGTCAGGGGCGTCTTTTTTTGGTTGGGGGGGGGGGGGGGGGGGGTGTTGGTTTGGTGGGAGACATTGGGGGACACCTTCTTCTTGCGATAGATGTTATCAAATGGATTTATTATGATTCTTCCACTTATTTAATCCACTTAATCATTATTAAAAAATATTTTTTATATCCACGCCCACAAAAGGGGCGAAACTTTTTTTTTAATTTTTTTTTATCCGCTGGGTCCAAATACAGGGTTTTGAGCTTCGTCTGACATAAAAATGTTGCATTTGCTTAAACTCCGATTATCTCAAGGAATAAAACTTTTTATCTTCAGGTTCTTTTGAATGTATTCGTTAATTTATCTTTTTTTCTTCGGTTCCTTTTGAATGTATTCGTTTATTTTTTGTTTTTTCTTCGGTTTCTTTTGAATGTATTCGTTTTTTCGATTCCTTTTGAATGTATTCGTTTTTTTTTTCCTTTTTTCGTCGATTTCCTTTTGTGTGTATTCTGGTTTTCACTCCCGAGATAATCAGAGTTTACGGCTAAAAATCAAATTTCGAAAAGGAAAGGTTTTTCACCCATTAATCATCTTACTATTTTTACTCTATGATGGATATCACAAGAATGTCTTACAAACCTTTACGGATCAATAACACTGTGCTACACCAAAAAAATGCAGGGGTTCTCATATGAAAATTCGGGTTGGTTGGAGTCCATAGAGTACTGATATACTCATAGTTTTTCTGGATCACTTCGTTAAGCACGTTTTTTATTGGCAAATGTGTCGAAAAACGGCAATTCTTAAATTACAACTTTAAAAAATTATTACTTTGTTAGTTTGCAACCGATTTTCGATTTTATAGATTTTTTTGAAAGGTATAAGTCTTACCTTTTAAACAAAACAAAAATATTAAAAATCGATCAAGAATTGGCTGAGCTACGATCGTTTAAGTTAAAAAAAATCCAATTTTTTGAAAAATTTGTCATGTTCTTTATACTCTAAGTTGAAAGTGCATCATTAAATAATTTTTTTTTTATTTTTGTATAAAAGTATAGTAAAGTAGCTTTCCAAAACACCAAAAAACATAACAATCGGTTAAAAAATGAATGAGTTATGCTAAGTTTTGTGATAGGACATTTTTAATTTTTTTCAGAAATGCTTGTAATTCAGGTATTATTCATAATTCTTATTGCTAGTAGTAATTTTATTTGCCTATGCATATAAACAAGAGATGGTAACATAATTAGATTTGTGCGTGATTGACACATGATCACAAGTGAGTGTGATTGAAAATCAATTTTACTCACGTCGTTGTGAGTGAGTGTCAGTGGAATAAAAAAGTGTGAGTGAAATAAAAAAAAATTTCAGAACCCGTTCTGAAATTTTCCATTTTTTAAAAAAGTCAATTTATAAAAAATCCGGCCACATTTGTTTTTTTTTGTAAATTTTTTTTTAAAGATTAGATGTTTGTCTAAGAGATGGTCACGTGAGTGAATTTTAACTTTCATAATAATTTTTCTTCTAACACTCACTCACAATCACGTGTGTAAATTTAATACAACTCACACTCACGTACGCCGATGCAAGAGTCACTCACGCTAACGTTGACTCACACTCACGATATTCTTATTTATACTAAAAATAATTTCAAAAATCTTTCAAAATTTTCAGCAAAATCTAAAATTTTACATTTGTTTTGATTTTTTCGGGACGAAATCTGAAGTTAAGAAAAATTTTGCATTTTTTTTGTTGCTTTTTTTGGAATGAAAGGAAATATGAAGAGAAAATAAATCACGCAAACTCACGCAAAAAAATCAACTCACGCTCACTCTTTCACGCAATAATCTTTCTCACACTCACTCACAATCACGTGAGTAAAATTGAATTCAGTCACACTCACGCTCTTATCTGCTCATGTTCCCATCTCTAGTTTGTCTATCCACACAAAAAATTGTAATGTGTTTTTTTTTCGTTATTTTCGAGAAATCGCATTTGAATTTTGAATTTCATGACAATTTGGTAATTTGCTTGGTTCAACGTAGCGTATGATTAATGCAAATATTAAATAGTCATTCGCTACGTTGAAACATATTTTATTTTTGCTCATTTGTAGCACAGTGTAATTATAATATATAAACATCATGAGGTCCTCGAGCGATATTTCAATGCGTTTTGCACGGAATGATAAATTAAAGTAGCGTTGTTTTTTCTAAACAAATTTTGCTTTGGAAAGAACACCTACTTTTGTATATAGCAAAACATTATCATGATTCAGTGGCTTGCGCAAGAGTAGAAACTTCGCAGACATTTTTTAAAAGAAAATTTGTATACAAATTCTGATTAATTTTTATTAAAAAATAAAAATTGTTTTATTCGACCTTTAAAATATTATATTTTGAGGATGTTTATTCTGGCTCGAGGTCATTATTTTCTTTACTAATTAAAACCATGATATTCTCATAGCATAATTTTCAAGAAAATAATTTTTTTTTGTTTTAAATTTATCTATGTTGGTCATTTTTGCAAGACTTAATCGCCACGTGTTTCGGAATTTGTCAAGATTCCATTGTCAAGATTATTTAGCAAAAATAGAAACGATTTACTACAAAGTAGCAAACGAGTCTAATGACAAATCGTTTGCACAAACTAGAATATTAATACATATTCGCCTCTATTCACAATGAGAATTAGAAAGACGAAGAAATTGTACCATATTAATAAGGCAACGATTGTCAATAACCAACAAAAATATTTAAAACAATCTATATATATAAAAGAGTGTGGTGACTGACTGACTGACTGACTGACTGACTGACTGATTGGCAATAATCATCGCCCAGCCCAAACCGCTGAAGCTAGAGACTTGAAATTTGGAATGTAGGTTCGGCTCCCGACAAAACCACCCACTAAGAAGGGATTTTTGGAAATTCCGATTCTAAGGGGGGCAAAAGGGGGAAAATAGGGCCCTTTGGGGGATTTTGTATCTTTTGAACTAATAGTCCTAGAAACTTCAAATTTGAACTCTAGGATCCTCTCGCGGAAATAAAATTTCGGAAAAATTTTTTTTGGAAAATTCCGCCTCCAAGGGGGGAAAAAGGGGGAAATAGGGCAAATTGTTACATTTTTTATATTCTAAACAAATGCTCCCAGAAACTTGAAATTTGAAGTCTAGGACCCTCTCGCGGAAATAACATTTTGGAAAAAGTAATATTTTGAAAATTCCGTTTCTAAGGGGGGGGGGGGGAGGGGGAAAATAGGGCAAGTTGGTACATTTTGTATCTTCTGAACTAATGGTCCTACAATCTTGAAATTTTGAATATAGGATACTCTCGCGGAAATAACATTTTGAAAAAGTACTTTTTTGAAAATTCCGGTTTTAAGGGGGACAAAAAGGGGGAAAATAGGGCAATTTGGTGAATTTTGAACTAATGGTCCTAGAAACTAGATATTTGAACTATAGTATCCTCTCGGGGAAAAAACATTTTTTTACTAAAATTTTTTCACTCAAAATTTTTTTTCACTCAAAATTTTTTTTTCACTCAAAATTTTTTTTCACTCAAAATTTTTTTTCACTCAAAATTTTTTTTCACTCAAAACTTTTTTGCTCAAAATTTTTTTTTACACAAAATTTTTTTTTACAATTTTTTTTTTTTTTACAATTTTTTTTTCACTCAAAATTTTTTTTTACTCAAAATTTTTTTTCACTCAAATTTTTTTTCACTCAAATTTTTTTTACTCAAAACTTTTTTTTACTCAAAATTTTTTTTCACTCAATTTTTTTTACTAAAAATTTTTTTGCCTCAATTGTATTTTATTCTTCAGTTTTTTTACTCAATTTTTTTACTTAAATTTTTTACTTAGAAGGTGTTTTCACCCAAATTTTTTTTACTCAAAATTTTTTTCGCTTAATTTTTTGACTCAAATTTTTTACTCAATTTTTTTCTCATTTATTTTTTTATTTTTGGGAATTTATTGATTTAATCACATAAATTTAGGGGGAAATAGGACAATTTTGAACATCTTCTGAACTAATGGCCCCAGTAACCTAACATTTAGACTATGGGATCCTCTCGCGGAAATAATACTCTAAAGAAAGTTTTTTTTTTTCAATAAGAAGGGGAAATGGGGGGAAATGGGGGAAAAAGGGCAATTTGGTACATGTTCTATCTTTTGACCTAATGGTCCTAGAAACTTAAAGTTTGGAATATAAGATCCTCTAACGGAAAAAACATTCTGAAACAAAGTTTTTTTTTTAATTCTGATTCTAGGGGGTTGAAAGGGGGAAAGTAGGATAGGTACATTTTGTATCTTCTGAACTAATGGTCCTAGAAACTTAAAAATTTGGACTATATGATCCTCTCACGGAATTTATGTTCTGAAGAAAGTATTTTTTGAAAATTTTTCATTCAAATTTGGGGGGTGGGGAAATAGGACGATTTTGAACATTTTCTATATTGTGAACTAATGGTCACAGAAACCTGAAATTTGGACTATAGGAACCTCTCGCGGAAATAATATTCTGAAGAAAGTACTTTTTTAAAAAGGCACTTCTTTGGTACATATTCTTTTTTCTGACCTAATGGTTCTAGATACTTAAAGTTTGGACTATAAGATCATCTCGCGGAAAAAACATTCCGAAACAAAGTTTTTTTTTTCAATTCCGCTTCTAGGGTGGAAAAGGGGGATAATAGGACAATTTGGTACACTTTGTATGTTCTGAACTAATATTCACAAAAACTTAAAAATTTTGACTATGGGATCCTTCGCGGAAATAACATTGTAAAGAAAATTTTGAAAATTTGGCTTCTAAGGGCGAAAAAGGTGGAAAGTATGGTAATTTTGTGTCTGCTGAACTAATGGTCGTAGATCCTTGAAATTTGGACTGTACAATCCTCTCGCGGAAATAACTTTCTGAAAGAAGTACTTTATTGAAAATTCCGGTTTGTATCTGCTGAACAAATAGGACTGCTCGATCCTCTCGCGTGGACTGCACGATCCTCTCGCGGAAATAACATTCTGAAAAAAGTAATTTTTTGAAAATTCCGCTTTAAAGGGTGAAAAAGGGGAAGGTAGGGCAATTTTGTCTCTGCTGAAAATATGGTCCTAGATACTTGAAATTTGGAGTGAACGATCCTCTCGCGGAAATAACATTCTAAAGGAAGTACTTTTTCAAAATTCTGGGGGAAAATGGGGTAAAGTAGGACAATTTTGAATCTGCTGAACTAATGGTCCTTAATACTTGAAATTTTAACTGTACGATCCTTTCGCGAAAATAACAGTCTGAAAGAAGACCTTTTTCAAAAATTCCGCTCCAACAAGGAAAAAGGGGGAAGTAGGGCAATTTTGTATCTGCTGAACTAATGGTCCTAGATACTTGAAATTTGAACAGTACAATCCTCTCGCGGAAATAATATTCTTAAGAAAGTACTTTTTGAAAATTCCGGGGAAAAAGGGGGTGAGTGGGGTAATTTTGAATCTGCTGAACTCATGGTCCTAGATACTTGAAATTTCAACTGAACGATCCTCTCGCGGAAATAACATTGTTAAAGAAAAACTTTTTTAAAAATTCCGCTTCTACGGCAAAAAAGGGGGAAAGCAGGGCAATTTTGCATCTGCTGAACTAATGGTTGAACTGTACAATCCTATCCCGAAAATAACACTCTAAAAGAAGAACTTTTTTGAAAAATTCGTTTTT
Source organism: Pegoplata infirma (assembly GCA_963921195.1). Lineage (NCBI taxonomy): Eukaryota > Metazoa > Arthropoda > Insecta > Diptera > Anthomyiidae > Pegoplata > Pegoplata infirma. Next base: position 95,100 of record CAWUER010000273.1, read on the forward strand.
AAAGGGGGAAAATGGGGAAAGAAGGACAGTTTCGTATCTGCTAAACGAATGGTCCCAGAACCTTGAAATTTTAACTCTATGATCCTCTCGCGGAAAAAACAGTTTGTAAAAAGTAATATTTTGAAAAATCCTTTTATAAGGGTGGGGGTTTAATAGGGCAATTTTGTATCTTCTGAACAAACTTGAAATTTTGAATCTGGATGCTCTTGCGGAAATTATTTTTTGAAAAATATACTTTTTTGAGAATTTTGGTTTTAAGGAAGCCCAAAAGGGGGAAAATAGGGCAATTTGCTAAACTTTAAACTAATGGTCTTAGAAACATGACATTTGGAATATGGGATCATATCGCGGCAATAACATTCTAAAAGAAGTACTTTTTTGAAAATTTCGCTTTTAAGGGGTAGAAAGGGGGGAAAGTAGTGCAATTTTGTATATGCTAAAGAAATGGTCCTAGATACTTGAAAATTGGACTCTACGATCCTTCCGCGGAAATAACATTCGGAAAGGAATACTTTTTTGAAAATTCCTCTTTTAAGCAAAGTACTCTGTTCGAGTTCACAGGAAAAAATCTGTCAAACTGCATATAAAAAAAAATAAATTTTGGCAGCGCGAGGAATTATAGGGAAATTGTTAAAAAAAGTTTTCACCCATTTTTATTATACAAGACAATTTAAATTGACGTGAAAAAGTGACATTTCAGTTTTGTTATGATCGTTTCTTTCTTATAATTGTAAAAATTTGTTGATTTTTAAATGTCTTATTACGATTTAAGGCGTTGAAAGTTTAAGTGAAATTTTCACCGTAAAAAACAGAGTACTAAGCTTTAAGGGGAAAAAGAGGGGAAAATAGAGCAATTTTGAATCTGCTGAACTAATGGTCCTAGATACTTGAAAATTGGACTGTACGATCCTCCCGCGGAAATAACATTCGGAAAGAAATACTTTTTTAAAAATTCTTCTTTTAAGGGGGAAAAAGGGGAAAGTAGGCCAATTTTGTATCTGCTGAACAAATAGTCCTAGATACTTAAAAATTGGACTGCACGATCCTCTCGCGGAAATAAAATTCGAATGGGGGACTTTTTGGAAAATTCCACCTCTAAGAGGGAAAAGGGGGAAAGTAGAACTAATGGTCCGGGAGACTTGAAATTTGGACTGAACAATCTTTTCGCGAGAATAACATTCTGAAAGAAGTACTTTTTTAAATATTCCGATTTTGAGTAGGAAAAGGGGAAAAGTAGGGCAATTTTGTATCTGCTGAAATAATGGTCCTATATACTTGAAATTTGGACTGTACGATCCTCTCGCGGAAATAACATTCTCAAGGAAGTACTTTTTTGAAAACTACTTTTAAGGGGGGGGGGGGGGGGTTATATAACATTCTAAAAGAAGTACTTTTTTTTAAATTCTGATTCTACGGGGGGAAAAGGGAGAAAGTAGTAACATTCTAAAAGAAGTACTTTTTTTTAAATTCTGATTCTACGGGGGGAAAAGGGAGAAAGTAGGGCAATTTTAAATCTGCTGAACTAATAGTCCTACATACTTGAAGTTTGGACTTTACGATCCTCTCGCGGAAAGAACATTCTAGAAGAAGTACTTTTTTGAAAGTTCTCCTTCTAAAGGGGGAAAAGGTGGAAAGTAGGGCAATTCTGTATCTGCTGAACTAATGATCCTAGATACTTGAAATTTTAACTGTATGATCCTCTTGCGGAAATAACATTTTAAAATAAGTCCTTTTTGTAGAAAGTTCCGCTTCTAAGGGGGAAAAGGCGGAAAGTAGGGCAATTTTGCATCTGCTCAACTTATGGTCCTAGATACTTGAAACTTAGACTGCACGATCCTCTCTCTTGGAATTAACATTCTGAAAGAAGTACTTTTTAAAATTGCTGAACTAATGGTTCTAGACACTTGAAATTTGGCTGAACGATCCTCTCGCGGAAATAACATTCTTAAGAAAGTACTTTTCAAAATTCTGTGGGAAAAAGGGGGAAAGAAGGGCAATTTTGAATCTGCTGAACTAATGGTCCTAGATTCTTGAAATTTGAACTGAACGATCCTTTCGCGAAAATAACATACTTAAAGAACTTCCACTTCTATGGGAAAAAAGGGGAAAGTTGGGCACTTTGGGGGATTTTGTATCTTTTGAACTAATAGTTTTAGAAACTTGAAATTTGGACTCTATGATCCTCTCGCGAAAAAAACTAAAAAAAAATATTTTTTTGAAAATTCCGCCTCCAAGGTCGGGAAAATAGAGCAAATTGGTACATTTTTTATCTTCTGGACAAATGGTCCCAGAAACTTAAAATTTGAACTCTAGGATCCTCTCGCGGAATTAACATGCGGAAAACAAAATTTTTTGAAAATTCCGCCTCCAAGGGTGGAAAATGGGGAAAATAGGGAAAATCGGTAAATTTTTTATCTTCTGAACAAATGGTCCCAGAAACGTGAAGTTTGGTCTTTAGGATCCTCTCGCGGAAACAGCATTCAGAAAAAATATTGTTTGAAAAATTCCTCCTCCACGGTGGGAAAGGGGGGGAAATAAGGAAAATCGGTACATTATTTATCTTTTAAACAAATGGCTCCAGAAACTTGAAATTTGAACTCTAGGATCATCTCGCAAAAAAAAACATCTTGAGAAAAGTAGAAGGGGGAAACTTGGGCAATTTAAGTTTAAGTTTTGATCCTCTCGCGGAAATAATTTTTTGAAAAATACACTTTTTGAAAATTTTGGTTTTAAGGAGGGCCAAGAGGGGGAAAATAGGGCAATTTGGTAAATTTTAAACTAATGGTCTTAAAAACATGACATTTGCAATATAGGATCATCTCGCGGAAATAACATATTGAAAGAAGTACTTTTTTGAAAATTACTTTTTAAAGGGAGAAAGAAGGGCAATTTTTTATCTGCTGAACTAATGGTCCTAGATATTGAAGTTTGGACTGTACGATCCTCTCGCGGAAATAACATTATGGAAGAAGTACTTTTTTGGAAAAATCTACTTCTATGGGGGAAAAAGAGGGAAAGTAGGGCAAATTTGAAATTTGAATCTTCTTGCAGAAACAACATTCTAATGGAGGTACTTTTTTGAAATTTCGCTTCTACGGGAAAAAAGGGGGAAATTAGGGCAATTTTGTATCTGCTGAACTAACGGTCCTAGATACTTGAAATTTGGAGTGTACAATCCTCTCGCGGAAAAAACATTCTGAAAGAAGTACTTTTTTGAAAATTTTGTTTTATAGGTGGAAAAGGGGGAAGCAGGGCAATTTTGTATCTGCTGAACTAATGGTCCTAGATACTTGAATTTTGAACTGTTTTGTATCTGCTGATATAATGGTCGTAGATACTTAAAGTTTGGAGTGTACTATCCTATCGCGGAAATAACATTCTGGAAGAAGCACTTTTTTAGAAAATTCTGCTTCTAAGGGGGAAATTGGGGAAAGTAGGGCAATTTTGTATCTACTGAATTAATGGTCCTAGATACTTGAAATTTGGACTGTACGATCCTTTCGCGGAAATAACATTCTAAAATAAGTACTTTTATGAAAATTCTGCTTCTAATGGGGAAAAAGGGAGAAAGTAGAAATACTTAAAATTGGTACTTTACGATCCACTTGCGGAAATTACATTCTGGGAAAATAATTTTTTGAATTTTCGCTTCAATTTGGTACATATTGTTCCTTATGCACTAATGTTCCTTTAAACTTAAAGTTTGAACTATGGGATCGTTTCGCCAAAATAAAATTTTTTGCAACTTTAAATCTACTCAAAATATAATATTTTAAAGGTCGAAACTAACAATTTTTATGTTTAATTAAAAAATAGTAAGAATTTGAAGTAATAAAGTTTTTTTTTTACAGCTAACCGGTAACGAAGTACCGGGCGAGTTAGCTAGTTTTACATACGATAGTCCATTGGTCTACAACAATATGTTATTTGTGTTGTTGTTGTGAGAAATACTCCATATTAGGGTTATTCATCACATGGCGTGCCAACCATTATGTTCAAATTCTGATTAATTTTTATTAAAAAATAAAAATTGTTTTTAGTAAAGAAAATAATGACCTCGAGCCAGAATAAACATCCTCAAAATATAATATTTTAAAGGTCGAAAAAATAATTTTTTTTTTTTAATAAAAATTAATCAGAATTTGAACATAATGGTTGAATGGTTGGTAAAAAAAAAAAAAAAAACGTATTTTCCGTGTAAGCGAATTTGTTGGCATTCCGGGGCCCCCGTGAGTTTGGAACCCTAGTCACGACGTGTCCAGAGTGCCTTAGTGGTTAAAGCGTTACTGGACCCCGGATAATGCATGGCACTTCATACAATAAATTTTAAATTTGCAAAAATTTTGTAACACATTAAATACCTTTATTTAGACAGATAACAAAAACTCTATTTATGAGATACGAACAATAGAAATATTTTTAAGCCCAAATAATATATTTCACTCTACCTTCGAAAAATCAACTTGCAAAAACTGTCTGGCCAGATTATTAGAAATAAATGTAACTTCAAAACGATATATACCAGTGGGCAAGGGTAAAACTACCGTTTCCGGAGCTAAGCCAAGATTTTTAACTATAACCAACGGCTTACATAATGCGAAAAATATATGAAAAAAAAATTATATAAATATATTTAATTTTTGACATCGCTCATTTACTAAGACAGTGACATAACTAAACAAATCACGTTTTTTTGAGTTATGTTATATATTAGTAAATGAGCGATATGTTTTATTTGAACATCTATTTACCTTATTCCAAGGACATGTTGTATTTATATTGCTAAATGGAATCACTTTACTGAAAATATATTTTTCAAATGATAAAGGATAACGGGCGTTTCTTAATAGTTTACAAACATCAAAAGTAATATCATAAAGAAATTGTTGAAAGCGTCCAGTTGTAGTTCTTTGTAATGTTTTTAAACGCATCTAAAAAATAATAAATTTATTCAAAAACTTTTATAGTGAAAAATTATGCAAATAATTTAATTAAAAAATGTAGGTTAAGAAAATGTCTAAAATTTATTATATCAATAAATTTTGTAATTAAATCAAATAAAATATAATCAAATTTTTTAAAACTACAAGTTCAAAGATATGTTTAAAAAAAAATCCCAATAAATACAAACGTTCTTATTATAAGTAGCAATTTTAAACATACATAGTGTAAAAGTTTAATTTTTTTAATCACCGATTTGGTCCGGAGATATTTTTAACATGATAATGTATTTTGGCTGGTGTCAAATTTTAAAAAAGTAGCAGGACGCCACCTCAGTTTGACTATATAAGCTAACTAATTCTGATTAATTTTTATTAAAAAATAAAAATTGTTTTATTCGACCTTTAAAATATTATATTTTGAGAATGTTTATTCTGGCTCGAGGTCATCATTTTCTTTACTAATTAAAACCATGATATTCTCATAGCATAATTTTCAAGAAAATTATATAGAGGCGAATATGTATTAATATTCTAGTTTTTGCACAAACGATTTGTCATTAGACTCGTTTGCTACTTTGTAGTAAATCGTTTCTATTTTTGCTAAATAATCTTGACAATGGAATCTTGACAAATTCCGAAACGCGTGTCGATTAAGTCTTGCAAAAATGACCAACATAAATAAATTTAAAACAAAAAAATAATTTTCTTGAAAATTATGCTATGAGAATATCATGGTTTTAATTAGTAAAGAAAATGATGACCTCGAGCCAGAATAAACATCCTCAAAATATATATAAGCTAACGATTTACAAAAAAGAAAATTGGAATTATTGTTTTCATTTTCTTAAAACCAAAAATTTTTGTAACTTGGATAATAATTCACCTCGTGGGGAATAAAAAAAAATAGTCACCAGCTGGTGAATAAAACGTTACATAATTATTTTGCATCAATATTTTTTTTCATCAATATTTTTTTGTTTTTTCATCAATATTTTTTTTTTTTTGATCAATATTTTTTTTTTTTCATCAAATTTTTTTTATCAATATTTTTTTGCTTCAATATTTTTATTTTCCTCAATATTTTTTTTCATCAATATTTTTTTCATCACTATTTTTTTTCATCAATATTTTTTTTTTCATCAATATTTTTGTTTTCATCAATATTTTTTTTTTCTTCAATATTTTTTTTTTCATCAATAGTTTTTTTCCTTAATATTTTTTCTTTCATCAATATTTTTTTTTTCATCAATATTTTTTTTTTCTTAATAATTTTTTTTTCATCAATATTTTTTTTTTCATCAACATTTTTTTTCACTAATATTTTTTTTTGTCAATATTTTTTTTTTTAATCAATAATTTTTTTTTTCATCAAATTTTTTTTCATCATATTTTTTATCAATTTTTTCTATCAATATTTGTTTTTTTCATCAATATTTTTTTTCATAATTCTTTTTTCATCAATATTTTTTTTCATCACTATTTTTTTTCATCAATATTTTTTTTTTTTTCATTAACATTTTTTTTATTAAAATTTTTTTTTCATCGAATTGTTTTGTTCACCAAAATTTAAGGGGCAGGGCCCCGCACCCAGCTGGAGCCAAAAAAGCCTTCACATACAGAAAACAAATTTACCAATTTCGAACTGAAATTCAGTTGTTGCAACAAAAATTCGGTTAATGCATTTGTATTAAGGTTAAAACAACCAAATATTGGTAGTTACAACTAAATTTTGTTAATACAACTGTCTTTTAATAGAAACAACTTAAAAATTGGTATGCCACAGCGAAATTTAGTAGCAGCAACCGAATTTTGAGTTTATACAACTGAAAGATTCAGTTGGAAATTTATTTTTCTCTGTGCAGGTTTGTGTGGATACTTAAATTAGAGGTAATTTAAACAGATAAATAAATATAAAGAGGGCTAGGTCCCAGGGTCATTCTAGGTCCATAAAACCGTCCTGATGGGATTTTTTCAAAAAAATATAAGATTTTTTTAAATTATTAAAAAGAACGTCCAGCCGGTCTTTCGGTCGGGCTCAGGGACTACAAAACCCATAAATTAATTTCGTGGCATCGCAAAATAAAGTTTGTTTTGTGTATCAAGCCTTTTACCCTGTTAATTACTAAATGGCTAAACTTTTGAACAGAAAGATACTAAAATGGATCTAGGGGGTACAATATTGTTAAAATACATACATAAATACATATTTGCAATCGTTAGCAAATTACATTTCATTTGAATACCCATACATACATGTAGGTGGGTGGGGCTGTTGTTTTGCTCCAGGGGGTCTTCCGGGGCCCAGTCCCCTTAAATTTTAATCGTGGCATATTTTTGCTTTCCAAAATATTTTTGTCCCGTAAAGTGCACCTTAGCCAATTTTTTTTTTTTCATCAAATATTTTTTTATCAATAATCTTTTTTCATTAAAAACTTTTTTTCATAAAAAAGAAACCTTTACGAAACCTTTACGGATCAGGAATATATAAACATAATGGGGTCCTCGAACGATATTTTGATGTGTTTTGCATGGAATGACAAACTATTATTTTAACCTACCGTTACATTTTTAATTGGCAATTTGTAAAGTGCCAATATTAAATTTATTTCGGAATAATCCCTTTTTATTGCCTTTAAACGACAAAAGTCAAAATGACTGAAGTCCTTGGAGCCATTTAGATCTTTGCACTTCATACTAGTCCATTTTAATACAGTTGAATCCTTTTTTTTAATAACAAGCCAGTTAAAAAACAAATAAAATAATTTTTTTTGAGTATAATTACCGTAAATTTTAGAAAAATCGGTATTAGAATGAAACAAAGATGTAGTGATCTCAGCATTGTGCTATCTACTAACTGTTATTTAAATTATGAAAGCATATAAAGACCAGATTTTGATTTCAAATAAATCTGATAATAATTATTCAATGGTTTTATAAAAATCCTCTAAAATAACATTTAAATAGTCAATATTTTACGACTAATTAAACAAATGTATTTTTTTTTTAATTAATTAGAGTTTTTTTTATCAAATATTGTTACAAATTAATTTTTAATTAAATGTAATTTTTTACTTAACACTTAAGATTATATCACCGTTTGACAAATTTGAACTTTTGGCTGTACACATAGACCATACAATCAAAAGAAAAACTCAGTCAAAAAATCTGTAAAATGGCTTCCAATTTGAATTAGCAAACTTTTAGCAGATTTTTCTGCTAAAATAGATATTTTAAGTAAATTCTCTGTCAATTAGTTTTAGAAAATAACAAAAAATTTTCTGCAATTTTACTAATTCTGTTTGTTGAATATCAAAATATTTTTTTGAAGATTTTTTTTATATTATTCTGTTTTTTTACAGAAAAAAACTAAAAATGATCAACAAAAAAAAATCAGATTGTTTGTTAATTCTAGAAGTATTTAGTTTTCCGTTTTAAAAAAAAAAAATGTATAAGTTTTTTTTATAAATTCTGATTAATTTTTATTAAAAAAATAAAAATTGTTTTATTCGACCTTTAAAATTTTATATTTTGAGCATGTTTACTCTGGCTCGAGGTCATTATTTTCTTTACTAATTAAAAACATGATATTCTCAAAGCATAATTTTCAAGAAAATTATTTTTTTTATGTTTTAAATTTATTTATGCTGGTCATTTTTGCGAGACTTAATCGACACGTGTTTCGGAATTTGTCAGATTCCATTGTCAAGATTATTTAGCAAAAATAGAAACGATTTACTACAAAGTAGCAAACGAGTCTAATGACAAATCGTTTGTGCACAAACTGAAATATTAATACATATTCGACTCTATACACAATAGGAATTAGAAAGACGAAGAAACTAGTAAGGCAACGATTGTCAATAACCAACAAAAATATTTAAAAATATCGTTGCCTTACTAATATAGTACTAGTATTAAAGTTGAAAATTGGAAAAGAAGCAATATCTCAAATTTTTTTTTATTTTAAAACTTTGAACTTCATTTTTGGATTTAGCGTTTACACGGAAAATGAATGCAAAATGTCGTTGATGGCATTTTTTATTTAATTTGTAAACTTGTGTTATTTTTGTTTGGTTGCAAATGTATTGAACCCCACTGCATATTTCCAAAAATTTTATTTAGATTTTAAATAAATGTGAATATAATTAGTCGATGGTTTTATAAAAAATCGAAACCAACATTTAAAAAGTCAATATTTTACGATTTATTAAACAAATATTTTATTTTTTTAATTAATTAAATGATTGTTATTAAACACGGTACAAATTAAAATTCAATTATAAACAAGTAAGAGTGTTAAATTCGGCTGTGCCGAATCTTTTATACCCTCCAACATGCAAAAAATAAAAATAAAATGCAGGGGCGTTTTCTATTTTTTGGGGGGGGGAAGTCGGAAGTGGTAATTGGGGGGGGTGCAAATTTCCTCTCGAATATATCCCAGCAAAACTTAGATTACCAAATAAGGTATAAAATAAGGTATAGGATCTCTTATTTTATACATTGCAGCATTGATGATTTTAACAGGCGATGATACTCAAAGTAATGCATCCACATTATCACAAAGAATACCAGTAAGGTATAAAATAGGTCATAAATTTAAAACGAAGAATATGAGTAAGGTGTAAAATATATGATATTTTATAGGTTACGAGAAATGAAATAATATAGCATACCAGAAGATAATATATAAGGTGTTACGAGTAGTAAAAAAGTAATTTTGTATTAAATTTACTCACGTGATTGTAATTGAGTGTAAGTAGATAAAATATGCTCGTGAGTGTGTGTCGTTAGAAATTTCCTGTCGTGAGCCCATCTCTAGTTTAAACTTATGCATTTTTTTATAAAATAATTATTTTTTATGTTATTGTAATGCATTATGCATCCAATTATAAATAATACATTATTTCAAACTTTCAAATAATACATAATGTAGCCAAATATAAGTCATCCATGATTTAATGTTTAGAAATAACAAATATAAAATACATTTTTTCCAATAAACATGCATTACGTACACTCAAAAAAATAAAACTGTAAAGTTAACAAATTTTTTTTTGTTAACTCGAGTTTACTGGCTTTTTAGCAAATTTTTAGTTAAAATCAGCGTTTTAACTACTTTTTCTAGTTAAGTTCAATTTACGAAAATACTAGTTTTGTACAAATTTTGAATTAATTTTTTTTGTTGACTTTAAAACTGAGTTTACGAATTTTTACTAATAAAATTTGCTGATTTTTTGTAACATTTTTGTCAAGTGAAAAATTTTAAACATTTCTTGTGTAGCCTCCTATGCAAATCTCATAAGTCCTACATAAGCTGAACTTAATGCTGTGAAAAAAAAAGAAAAAATAAGTGAAGTGTTAGTGTTTAAAACCAATATTTACCAAACTTAAATTTTTTTACAAAAAGTTTAGCTGAATTCAACTAATAAAAAATGTTACGAAATTTTCAGCTGAATTTTTAGTTAAAATTACGGTTTTTTTGCTACATTCATTTTACGACAAGTTAACTAAATATTTTTTGTTAAATTAACTAGAAATTTAGTAGGTTCAAAATCAGGTGTTTTTTTAGTAAAATTTAACTAAATTTTTTGCTAACTTTACAGTTTTATTTTTTTGAGTGTAGCAAATTATTAGTAATGCATTATTTTTTACTTGAAAATAATACGTTGTGGAACAAATGTTTGGTAAGACATCATAAAATAATGCTACAAATCAGTTATATGCATTACCTGGTAATGTTTTATATAATCACTACCCATTACCAAAGTTTTGCTGGGATGTTTACAAATTCATTCTTATGCTTTTTGCACTAAAGAATTACAAGTTTATCATTATTTAAAAAAAAAATTATTCCACCCCCATAAAAGGGGGCGGACCGAAAAAACAACATTATCTAATTCTTTGGGTCCAAATGCAGGACTTTGAACTTCTTGTAGCATTAAAAAGTTGCATTTGTTAAACAAAAACACAAAAAATCATTTAAAAATGTGGTATTTTTAATGGGTTGGTTTAGTACTTTAAGTTTTTCAATTTTTTTTTATTTTGCCATATTAGGATAAAAAGTTGTGTATAAAGTCATTTAAAAACTTTATCAAAGGATTTTGTTGAAAATTTTGAATGAAATTGAAGGATACATTTTTGAAAGGACGTAACTTACCTCCTTTTTCTGATATGTAAAAATAATAAAATATGATAATTAGGGGAGATACTTCTCTTTCATATGCTACCACTACATATTGGCATCCGAGGACAAGTTCAAATATTAAAAAATATTTTAATAAATTTAATCCTCTAAAACTTTGAAGTCCTTTTAAAAGGAAACAGGACCACGAAAAGAAAAACTGTAATTGCAGTTTTACTACATTTGGTCTCTAGTTTCAAACGTATATTATCCAGTTCGTGTTTAACGACTTTTTTTCATTTTTGGCAGATGGTGTAAGTCGGTTATTCGGTAAGTAGGTACTGAACCGATTGCAGCGACTTTTATACCGGTTATAGGTAACATATTTTCGAGCTTAAGCGTGGACGGTGGAGCTCACATATCAAATACGGTACAACAAGGGGTACCACCAGGATACCCCTGGTTAGTACACAAAAATTTACATGCCTTAAAACCATCAGCCTTAAATGCATGTAAAATAATTTAGTACTGAACTAAAATAAGTAGAAAAGTTAACTTCGACTTTGTCGAATCTATGCATACCCTCCACAATCCATTTTTTTAAGAATAGTACATTTTTAACGTGAAAAAATTAACAATTTTGATTAAAAATATTTTATTTTGAGTAAAAAACTCTTTCTTTGTCATTTAAAAAAAAAAAAAAAGAAAAATTACAATTTTTTTTTTTTTTTTTTGAGTGTACAAATTTTTTCGAGTGTAATGTTTTTTTTTACTGTAAAAATATTTCTGAGTGAATACATATGTACGTATGAACACAAA